>ML661353.1:4025125-4088486 GCA_007570785.1 Antilocapra americana | reverse complement strand
GGGCGGGCGCGGCGCGGGCCGAGTTCCCCACCTCTCCTCCTGGCCCAGACACGGCCGGCGCAGACGGGACCTCTCGCGCGCTGCCTCCGCCTGCTGCTTCATGGAGCCATGCGCCTGGGCGGGGGCTCCCGAGAGAAGCGGGCCGCGGGCGGGCCGGACGCGCGGCGCGGGCGGGGCGGGGCCGGGAGGCCGGCGGGCGGCGGCGGCGGCGCGGAAGGGCTGCTGGAGGTGTTTCCCGGGCGGCTGGAGGACCGCGCCGAGCCGGGACCCGAGTCTTCCGGTATCCCGGCAGCCACCGGAGGCAGTGAGGTAATGGAGGAGGAACGCAGGGAGTCCGCCAGCGGACCACGCGCCCTCTAGCGCGGCGCCGAGACCATAGAGCGTGGGGCACCGGAGCGCCGCCTGCTGCTGTCACGTGGCCGGGCCCCGCGCACTTCATTGGCTGGCGCCGGCTCCGGGGCTGCCTTAGGAGACGGCCTCCTAGTCTGTGGCCGAGTCCCGGGCGGTTGGGATCGAGAGGGGAGGGCGCGAGGCGCGAGGGGAGGCTTGCAGGCCGGGCTCCCCGGGCCGAGGGCTGCGCTGGGCCGCCGGCCGGCCGGCGCGCGGCACGCCGGGTCCCCTGGGCCTCTGCGAGCGCGTGCAGAGCGCGCCGGGAGTTGTAGTGCGGCGGGCCGCGCGGCACTGTCCGCCGCGACAAGGCCTGAGCGCCCGCGGGGTGCGCCGGCCCGGGCGCCCGGGCGCCGCGGCTTCGCAGCTCGCCCGCTCCCGCCTCGGAGCCCGAGCGTCCTGGCGCGCGTCGCTTCCCCCGCCCGAGCCGCGGCCTTCGAAAGCAGCCAGGAAGGGGCAGCTCAGACCGGCTTTAAACGAAGCCGACCCCCTGGCTCTGGCCACAGCCGCGGGAGAGATGTGCCAGGCGCTGGGCCAGTCTCCCAACAGCCCATCTCTGTCTTGACCCCCTGCGTCCCAGTCTGGAGACCACGCAGGTGGAATTGCCCACAGTACAGGCTTAATTCAGTAGGTGGACTAAGCACATTCCTCAGTACTGGCAGGGCAGGGGCCTCAAAAAGAGCACTACAAAAACCATTTTTTTAAAATCAGGAATAATTAGTTGTACTTCCAAATATTTGCTATTTCATATGATGACTTAGCACTCATTTTAATTACAGATGGAGTTGCACTGAAAGTCTTAGTTCTGCCTTGCTCCCTCACCTTAACCAAATAGGTTTTAGGCTCTGCAGCAAAAGCATGCTCTATTTTAAATCATTTCCAGTCTTGCTAAAAACACAGTCAAGCCCACAGTTTTGTTTATGCACAAAGGAATCCTAACGTGTTTGTCCTCAAGGAGCAAAGACAAGTATCTAGTAAAAAATGCAAATCATATCTTAACAGTGAAGCTTTCCAGCAAAAACCTTCTGCTCTGGAATGCATAATGTACTAAAGCATAATAAGATCTACTACTACAGACTTTTAGCTTAATTACCTGTACGCAGCAAAAACCGAGGAAACGGAGTGATTGGTGCCTCTGAGACCTGGAACTCTCAGAAAACCTGGCAAAGCGCGGCAGTGGGAACAAGAGACGATGGATGATGCCTTGCAGAACACGAGGTCGATTTTTTTTTAAAGCCATCTATAGAAGTCTTCATAATTTTCCTGTCGGTTTTGACGCGCTTATCTGTTGTTGAGGGCTGCATTGGCCAGTTTCTAACCTCTTGTCAGACCGAAAAACTCCGAATTAAATAATCCCATGGTCTAGAGCCAAAATCAGGAGGCAGCAATTCAGAGGTCATTTGTTTGTTTCCTTCTGAAGAAGACCAGATATTGACTTTAAATAGTCGCAGTAAGTTTCACATCGTGAATGTCTTCTCAGCTGAAAAGTTTTAAAACATGGCATCTGGAAAAGGGCCTCAGTCTGTTGCTCCTGGGGTGATGCTATGTTGTCATCGAGCAATCCACAGGTAAGGAAGTTACTGCTCCCTGGTTATCAAGCTGCCAGGAGGTAAATGATGGAACCAGGTTGGATTTGAAACACTCTCAAATTTGGAAAAACTAAAGTAAAACAAAACCTTGCCTTGAGCTGTGAAAAGGCATTTTACTGAGAAGTAGCACCCATATACTGTTGCTGCCGTTTACTGAGGCCAAAAGGCAAAGGGTTAGGACTTTTTAAAGTCACTTTTGGGTCACCTCACATCAGCAAGCAAAACTGGTGCAAAAAATAAACAGTGAAATTAGGATTAGGAACGAGGAAGAAACGAGAGCAATTTATGCCATCAATGTGGAAGGGCCTGTGTCTTACTGTCTCATTTCTTGCACGTAATTCAGAAACCTGGTGCATAGTAGGCATACAATAATTATTTGTAGCCTGAATGATTAAGTCAAGAAGAAAGCCAGAAAGCAGTGGGAAAGTAATGTATTAGTAGTTGGGAAAGGAGAACTACAGTAGGCGAGCTAAGTGGCTCAAGCGCTGTGTATGGTCTTAAAGTCACCCTAATCTGCTGTACCACTCTATCAAAATACCCTCAGATCAAACCGTCTGTCTCCCTATCTTTCCATTATTCTGACCTTGAATGGTTAAGAATATATGGTAAGGTAAGAGATTAGATCTTAATTGTTTCCACCAAAAAAAAGAAATGATCATTAGGTCACATGATAGAGCTAACTCTCTTGGTGGTGATCATAGCCACAGTATGTAAATTTGTCAAACCAACACATTGTGTACCTTAAGCTTATGTTAACACAATGTTCTATGTCAGTTACATCTCAATATTTTAAAAAGTATGTCATAGGTCAATTATTTCTCAATTTTCAAAATAACGATTAAGAGAGAATGGAGGGACTTCCCTGGTAGTACAGTGGATAAGAGTCCGCCTACCACTGCAGGGGACACGGGTTTGATCCCTGGTCTGGAGGATCCCACGTGCCCCAGAGCAGCTAAAGCCCAGGAGCCGCAGCTGCTGAAGCCCACATGCCCTGGGGCCTGTGCTCTGCAACTAGAGAAGCCTCTGCAATGAGAAGCCTGTGCACCGCAACAAAGAGTAGCAGTGCAAGTAGAGAACGCCTTCACGTAACAACGAAGACACGTACAACCAAAAAAGTTTAAAAACTAAATAATTTTAAAAAATGATTTGAAAAAGAGAGAATGGAATCAGACTTTACGGTTTCAAATTCTAGTCCTGCTATGAACACCTGTGACCTAGGGCAAGTTAGTATGTTAGTGATTTCGTTTTATCATCTGTAAAATGGGGATTGTAGCAGTCCCTATGAAATTTAAATGTTTATATTTACAAAGGCCGCCATCCTCATCCTCGTTAGTATAGTGGTGAGTATCCCCACCTGCCACGTGGGAGACCAGAGTTCAATTTCCCTGACGGGGAGGCAACACACGGTTTAGCTTCCCTTGTAGCTGTTGGTAAAGAATCTGCCTGCAATGCAGGAGACCTGAGTTCGATCCCTGGGTTGAGAAGATCCCCTGGAGAAGGACATGGCAACTCACTCCAGTGTTCTTGCCTGGAAAATCCCATGGACAGAGAAGCCTGGAAGGCTACAGTCCATGGGGTTGCAAGAGTCAGACACAACTTAGTGACTAAAACACCATAACACCGTACTTACAAAGCTATGATAGGGTTAACATGTCAAAAATCGCTCTGTCACTGTGAGCCTCATTAGTATTAGGGTGTTGAATAAGCATGAAATTAGCCTGCAAAGCAAACACATGCATTCCTTTGGATGTGCAGCTTCAATGGGCAATGCGTTGATGCACCAAGGACATTTACCAATCTGTGACCATGAAATAAGGTTTCACAGGATATATTAATGAGAATTATATATTTCATACTGTCCTTATTGTCCATTGGGTTCTCTCAGCAAGAAGACTGAAATGGTTTGCCATTCCCTTCTTCAGTGGATTGCATTTTGTCCCAACTTTACTATGACCTGTCCGTCTGGGGTGACCCTGCACATCATGGCTCATAGCTTCGTGGAGTTATGCAGCCCATTCTCCACAAGGCTATGATCCATGAGCCAGAGATCAAATTGCCAACATCCACTGGATCATAGAGAAAGCAAGGGAATTCCAGAAAAACATCTACTTCTGCTTCACTGACTACACTAAAGCCTTTGTGTGGATCACAACAAACTGAAGATTTTTAAAGAGATGGGAATACCAGACCATCTTAGCTGTCTCCTGAGAAACCTTTATGCAGGTCAAGAAGCAATCATTAGAACATTACATGGAACAACTGACTTGTTCAAAATTGGGAAAGGAGTACCACAGGGCTGTATATTATCACCCTGTTTATTTAACTTCTGCAGAGCACATCATGGAAAATGCCAGACTGGGTGAATCACAAGCTGGAATCAAGATTGCTAGGAGAAATATCAACAGTATCAGATAATACCATCAGATATGTAGATAATAGCACCCTAATGGCAGAAAGTGAAAAGGAACTAAAGAGCCTCTTGATGGGAGTGAAAGAGGAGAATAAAAAAGCTGGCTTAAAATTCAACATTCAAAAAACTAAAATAAAAAAGAAATAAAACAAAAAAAGAAAGAAAAAAAAAAAGCTAAGGTCATGGCATCTGGTCCCATAACTTCATGGGAAAAAGTGGAAGCAGTGACAGATTTTATCTTCTTGGACTCCAAAATCACTGTGGACAGTGACTGCAGGTATGAAATTATTTTTTTTCTTTTCTTTTTTTGTTTATTTATTTATTTTTTTGAAACAAATTCAAGAAAGACTTTTTTCTTTACATTATTGTGTTGGTTTTGCCATACATTGACATGAATCTACCATGGGTATACATGTGTTCCCCTTCCAGAACCCCCCTCCCATCTCCCTCCTGATTCTATCCCTCTGGGTCATCCCAGTGCACCAGCCCTGAGCACCCTGTATCATGCATCAAACCTGGGCTGGCTGCAGGTATGAAATTAAAAGAGGCTTACTCCTTGAAAGCTACGACAAACCTAGACAGCATATTAAAAAGCAGAGACCTCACTTTGCCAACAAAGGTCCGTATAGTCAAAGCTACAGTTTTTCCAGTAGTCATGTACAATATGAGAATTGGACCATAAAGAAAGCTGAGTGCTGAAGACTTGATGCTTTTGAATTGTGGTGTTGGAGAAGACTCTTGAGAGTCCCTTAGAATGCAAGGAAATCAAACCAGTCAATCCTAAAGGAAATCAATCTTGAATATTCATTGGAAGGACTGCTGCTGAAGATGAAGTTCCAGTACTTTAGCCAACTGATGTGAAGAGGCAATTCATTGGAAAAGACTCTGATTCTGGGAAAGATTGAACGCAAAAGGATAAGAGGGCAACAGAGGATGAGATGATTAGATAGCATCACTGACTCACTGAATATGAATTTGAGCAAATTCTGGGAGGTTGTGAAGGACGGGAAGCCTGGCGTGCTTATGTCCATGAGGTCCCAAAGAGTCGGAAATGACTTAGTGACTGAACAACAACAGTTATAGATTTCGTTTGTCCAACTTTCCAGACTGACATGAGACTGGTTTTGGTAGTAGATACAGAATCTGCATCTGTGCTCTGGCCTCCACAAATGTGTCTGTGTATCTTTTATATACGCTTGTGTATCCTTCGAAGGGTGAGTTCATTTGGGTACTTAATAGCAATGTTGAGGGGACTTTCCTGGTGGTCCAGTGGTTAGGACTCTGTGCTTTTATTGCAGGGGGTACAAGTTCCATCCCTGGTCCGGTAACTAGAATCCTGCATGCCACAGCTTGGCAAAAAATTTTTCTTTAATTTTTAATAAATAAGAAAACTAGAGAGATGTGACAACAAAATGTAACCTGATCCTAGACTGAATCCTGGAGCAGGAAAAAAGTTTAAAAAAAAAAAAAGAATTTCCCCTGGTGGTCCAGTGGTAAAGAATCCACCTTGCAATTCAGGGGACACAGGTTCAATTCCTGGTCTGGGAAGAGCCCGCAGGCCACAGGGCAGCTAAGCCTGTGTGCCATAACTGCTGAGCCGGCACTCTAGAGCCTTCAGACCACAACTGCTGAGACCTGTGTACCCTAGAACCTGAACTCCACAGCAAGAGAAGCCCCCACAATGAGAAGCCTGCACACCACAACTGGAGGGTAACCCCTGCTTGCTGCAACTAGAGAAAGCCCATGCACAGCAGTGGAGATCCAGCACAACCAAAGATAGAAATTAACTAATGAATTTTTAAACAGATGAATACTTACCTGATTAAAAGAAATCTTTATATATACAAGTGTGTACGTGAGTTGAATATTTTCAGATATATGAAGTAGTATAAATAAACTAAGTCCCTCAGTGTTTTCTTGGTGTTAAACCACAATACTCTTGAGAAGATAAGCTTTTAAACTTTGTATGTCACTTTGGTACACAGTTCATCAAAAATTTCCTAAACTTCTACTAACATTATTGGTGAAATAAATGAAATCAGGTTGGAAAGCCCAAGTTGTTACTGTTCAGGCCGCCGTGACCCCATGGACTGCAGCACGCCAGGCCTTCCTGTCCCTCACCATCTCCCAGAGTTTGCCCAAGTTCATGTTCGGTGGAGCCATCCCCCTTCTGACGCCCTCTTTTCTTTCTGCCCTCAATCTTTCCCAGCATCAGGGACTTTTCCAGTGAGTCGTCTGTTCACATCAGATGACCAAAATACTGGAGCTTCAGCATCAGTCCTTCCAGTGAATGTTCAGGGTTGATCTCCCTTAAGATGGACTGCTTTGAGCTCCTTGCTGTCCACGGGATTTTCAGGTCTTCTCCAGCACCACAGTTCAAAGGCATCAGTTCTTTGGCACTCTGTCTTCTTTACCATCCAGCTCTTACAACCGTACGTGACCACTGGGAAGACCATAGCCTTGACTATACAGACCTTTGTTGGCAGAGTAACGTCTCTGCTTTTCAACACACTGTCTACGTTTGTCATTGCTTTCCTGCCAAGAAGCAGTCGTCTTCTGGTTTCATAGCTGCAGTCATTGTTAGCTGTGATTTTGGAGCCCAAGCAGAGGAAATCTGTCACTACTTCCACCTTTTCCCCTTCTGTTTGCCATGCAGTAGCTCAAGTTACACATCTGTTTATCTTATACATACTTTTATTGTCTTGTCTGTACTGAGAATTTTGTATTGCTTTTTAATTGAGAGATACACATGTAGAATGTGCAACTTATAAGCATACAGCTCAGCAAATTCTTACTAAATGTAAATTTTTAGTATACATCCATGAAACAACCATCCGAATTAAGACGTAGACATTTCCAGCACCCCAGAATGCTTCTATTTGCCTCCACCCGTATTAATCTCTCTTCGAAAGCTAACCATTATTCTGACTGCTATCACCTTGGAATAGTTTTCCTTGTTCTTGAATGTCATTGAAATTGCTTCATAGAGTGTGGATTCTTTTGTATGTAGTTTCTTTTGCTTAGTGTTATGTCCTAGGAGTTCATCTCTGGTTCTCTGCAGCTATAGTTCACTATTTTTCCTTGCTTCATAAACTACTATGTCATTCAATACATGTTGAATGAATATGCCACAATTTGTCTATCCAGATTTATTTTAAAACAATTTTCTGCCATGTGGCACAACTGAAAAATAGGAAAAAAGAAAAATCATTCCTTTCTCTGAATCTAATGATTTTAAGATTTTCCCCCAAAATACCCTGTGTTTTGGAAGCCTCAGTGCAGTTCATCCTCAAATGCATATCCTAAAAATGGCTGCTGCGTCATCAGGACCCAGTCAGGAAGGAGCTACAGCAGCAATGGATCTTCAGTGGTCTAGCCTCGGGCTCATGTCAGCTCTCCTTCTCATTGCCGTCACTGTGCCAGCAGAGAACTGAATCTTCCTGACGTTCCACAGAACATCACCCTGATCATTACATTCATGACATCTTCCTGCACAGACCGAGGAGCAGGAAGTGGCATGTACCTCAGATGTGTCCAGTTCAGTTCAGTTGCTCAGTCGCGTCCGACTCTTCAGATGCATTAGAAAGTTGCATGTGTTCCAGGAGGTCAGGAATAACTCCTAATCTTGGTGACAAGTATCCTATCAGTTAAGATCTAGGAAATAGAAACTTTTGTTGGAAATGCACGAGGAGTTTCAGCCAAAATGGATGGGCCCCCACAGGCTGGTGCTGGATTGAGAGCCTATTGCATGTCTGGTGCTGAGAGCTCTAAGAGAGTCTGTAGGGGAGCCCTTGAGGAGAGCCACAGGAGCTGAAGATGAGGGGGGCTGCCTTCTTTACTATCTTCCAGTCTCCCACCAGCACTTCTCATTGGCAGAACCTGAAAAGAAATTAGATGGCAAGGGCTTCTAGCAAATATAGTTTACAGATTCCAGTCCTAGCATCACAAAGCAGAATAGAGAAAGGTAGGCTTGGCCTGAGCAGTAACAGGTAAATAATGGCACAGTCATCAGCTCAAGTTTCCTCCAAAATAAGATTGCCCTCTGTTTTACTGGGAATATGTCGGTGGCACATCCTTCAGGTTTGGGTTGAAATCTTTGAAGTCTGAGGCCGTATTCCAATAATGTTGAAAGCTGGCACCATCCCTGAACTGTCTAGCACCTTAGGGCTTGCTGACTTCCTGAACTTTTAGCTCCCAAAGCTGCACATGAGGGGAAGGAAATGGCCAGAGGTCAGACACGCTTTTCTTTCTTTGCCCTCTCTGAGGTCAGTGGGCACATTACAAAAGTCAAGCCTTACATGGAACTTCCTAGGTGGTCCAGTGGCTAAGACTCTGCACTCCCAATGCAGGGGGACTGGGTTCGATCCCTGGTCTGGGAACTAAATCCCACACACTATAACTAAGATCCAGCACAGCCACAGAAATGAATTAATTTTAAAAGGTAAATGCCTTACAAATATAAGAAGGAGTCTTATAATTACTTTGTGTTTCTCAGAGATGGAAACCAAAAAGAGTAGTTGAAGACATCTATTTTTCCTTCACTATTCTGTTTTGAGATCTTTATGTGCAGACATGATGGGGGAAAATAAGACTGAATAAACAGCTAACATCTAACCAATACAAAAGGAAAGGCAGGAGACAGGGCCCCAGAAGGAAGGAGCTAGTGAGAAGCCACAAGCCCAGAGATTTATTCATGCTCAGGAAGATTACAATTAGCTTGGGGATTGCTCAGGGAAAACAGAAGTAACCACGTTGAACAGAAATCACTGAACAGACATAGAACAATAGAAAACATTGAATCACTGAGAGTACACACCAACACAGAATAAAAGCAGCTCAATATGCCTGAAAACATCTTTGCTCACTGACCCCTGTCATGAAGTCTTTCCAGTTGAATTCCTGAAGGCTTTCCAGCTGGTATGTGTTGAATGCATCAAACTATGAAATACCATATAACTACAGCACTGGGCACACAAACATGTCCGTCCAAAAGAGGGAATATGTGAGTGAATTTTGAAGGCTATGAGTATTTTCTTACTTCTCAGGGCAAGGATCTTAACTGATGGAAAATTTGCCCTAAGGTTTAGAGCATAGAACCCTGGCACACATTTCTCCAGAGAAGCAGAGAGCCCAGACATCTCAAACTCATGATTATTTTTCTTCCAACCACAAAGCTGTAGGAAGGAGGATGCAAGGAGAATAAGCAAAGAGGGCCCAGGATGGGGAGGGGAACAGCGTGTCTCTGCTCAGGGAGGCAGCAGAGGACAGATCTGTGCACAGATGGACAAGCCACTAGGCCCACTACTCCCTGTGTTGACCGAAGTGTGAATATGTGTATTTTTGACTCTGTACCTTGACAGGACAACAATAGCTCCACTTCTGCCAGCAGCCAAGTTTAGACACAAGACCTCCTCTACATAGTTCTATCTCTTGCCTACTCAGAGAGGACTTAAAAGTCCCCCTTGAGAACTGAATTTTCTCCTTTTCATTTTCTTTATACAGCTGGAACCTTAAAGAAATGAGGTTTTGGATCTTCTGGATTGCATTATCCACTGTGCTGTGAGGAAGAGCTCCTCCCAAGCTAGGTGCTGGGGATGTCTGGGACCTCCCCACGGGTTTCCATGCCCCCCAGGTCCCTTGCCCAAACTAGCAGGGAGGTGGAGGTGGAGGAAACACGGGCTCCTTTGAACAACCATCGTGCCTGTACCTATCACCTTACTCACCCTCTTGGATGCTGGTCCCTCCCAGGAGGGCTACCATTTATTTCCTTGTCTGTTTCTCTCTCTGGAATGAGAGCTTTTCCACAACAGAGCTGGGTATTTTTCACTTCCATCTCTTTAGTTCACAGCATACAGGTGTGCACATAGTATGTGCACAGTAAATATTTAAAAAACAAACATGCTGAAGATGATTTAGGAGAAAAAAATTATTGTTAGCAAAAAAAAGATTTTAAAAAGTGAAGTATATATTTAACACAGTGCTAGAAATTTTAAGCAGCACAATACAGCAAGAGAGGGAAATAAAAGGATACGGGTGGGAAGGCAATAAAGAAAACTGCCTCCATCTCTAGATGACAAGATTGTCTATGTAGAACATCCCTCGGGGACTACCCAAACCTTCTAGAGCTAATAAATGAGTTAAGCATAGGCCACAGGACAAAAAAGATCAGCACACAAAGATCAATCATACTTCTGTATCCTAGCAATAAAAGCTGAAATTAAAAATATATATCAGTTAGGGATTTCCAAGGTTGTTAGTGGTTAAGACTGCATGCTCTCATTGCAGGGGGCCTGGATTTGACCTCTCATCAGGGAACTAGATCCCATATGCCGTGACTAAGAGCCTCTTTGCTGCAAGGAAGATCCTGTGTCCAGCAATTGACTCAACACAGTTGAGTATATATAATATATTAATATATATAAATATTAATGTTATATATTAATAATATATAAATTATATGTTGTATATACATATACATGTGTGTATTATGTATATGTATATATCAGTTACAATTTCCCCCCAAATCAAACACTTAGATATAAATCTAATAAAAGCTTATATCAGTATAATGAAAACTATAAAATGCTTATGAAAGAAGTAAAAAAAATCTAAAAAACCAAAAAGACATATTGTGTTCATGGATTGGAAGAATCAATATAATAAAGATACTGATTCTCCCCAAGTTAATCTACATAAATAAAGATTTAATGCAATTCCTTTAAAAATTCTACCAAGGGTTTTTGTAGACATAGAAAATCTTAATTTAAAATTTATATGGAAAGGAATAAGAACTAGAATGTCTATAGCAATTTTGAAAAAGAAAAGTAAAATGGGATGACTACCTGATACTAAGGCTTCCTTATATAGCTACAATAATCAAGGGCTGTGGTATTGAATAGACATTTTTCCAAAGAAAATATATGAAATGCCAACAGCTATTGAAAAGATACTCAACATCACTAGTTGTTAGGGAAATGCAAATTAAAATCACAATGAAATGCAAATTAAAATCCCTGGTGCAGTGGTCCGATGGAAAGAAGATCCCATATGCCTTGGAGCAACTAACCCCATGTACCACAATGAAAACTAGCCCTTGCTCGGTGCAGCTAGAGAAAGCCCATGTGCAGCCAATAAATAAATAAAAAGATAAATTTAAAAACCATCATAGCTAAAAAAAAAAAACCTTCACAATGAGTTAACATGCCTGTTAGAATGGCCATCTTAACAACCCCCCCAAAAAAAGAGAGAGAAAACAAATGGTAAGGAGGCTATGGAGAAGAGAACCTTTGTGAACTAAGGGTTGGGTGTGGGTCCTTAGCTGCTATGGAAAACAATATGGAAGGTCCTCAAAAAAATTAAAAATAGATTTACCATTATTGTTGTTTAGTCACTAAATTGTGTCCAACTCTTTTTCGATCCCATCAACTGCAGCCTTCCAGGCTTCTCTGTCCATGGGATTTCCCAAGCTAGAATGTTGGAATGGGTTACCATTTCCTTCTCCAGGGAGTCTTCTCGACCCAGGGATCAAACCCACATCTCCTGCATTGGCAGGCAGATTCTTTCCCAGAGCTACCATAGAAGCCCAGAATTACCATATGATCCAGCAACTCCATTCATGGAACTATATCTAAAGGAACCAAAAACACTAACTCGAAAATATGTCTGCACCCCCATGTTTATAGCAGTGTTATTTGTAGAAGCCAAGACAAGAAAATAACCTATCCATCAATGAATAAATGAATAAAGAAGTTGTGTTATATGTAGACAATAGAATATTATTCAGTCATAAAATATGAAGAAATCCTACCACTTGGGACAATACAGATGAACCTTGAGAGCATTATGGTAAGTGAAGTAGGTCAGACAGAGAAAGACAAACCCTGTATAATCTCACTTATATGTGGAATGTAAAAATAAGCAAACAAAAGAACTCATAGAAAAGTAGATCAGACTTGCGGTTACCAGAGGCAAAGGGTGTGAGAAGGGGGAATTGGAGGAAGGTGGTCAAAAAGTATAAATCTCCAGCTATAAGACAAATAAGTACTGGAGATATTATGCACTTGTGATGACTATAGTTAACACTTTAAACACGGTTGACATAAGGGAACAATGTTAAGAGTAAGTCCTGAGAGCTCTCATCTCAAAGAGAACTTTCCCCCCCTTTTTTCCTCTCTTTTTATTGTATCTATATGAGGTGATGAATGTTAGCTGAACCTATTGTGGTAGTCATTTCACAATATATGTAAATCAAACCATCATGCTCTACCTTAAACTTATACAGTGATGTATGTCAGTTATTTCTCAATGAAACTGGGAAAAAAGAGACCGTGGTATTGGTTAAGAGACAAACAAATAGATTACAGAATAGAGAAGGCAGAGATGGCCTAGAGAAGTACAGCCAACTGTTTTCTCTCAAAAACATGAGAAAGCAGTTCAGTGGAAGAAAAGAGAGTCCTTTTAACAAATGGTGCTGGAGTAATTAGACATCCTTTGGCAAACAAAACGAAAACAAGAAAAGAAAAAGAAAAACAAATCTTGGCATAACCTCACAACTTTTACCTGACATTAAAGCCTTTTCACTTGATATTTACTCAAGATGAATCATAGACTTTACAATGTAGAACTATAAAACTTTTAGAAGGAAAAAACAGCAGAAAATCTTTAGAATCTAAGGCTTGGTGAACAGTTCTCAGACATGACAAAAATATCATCCATAAAAGAATAAGAGTGATAAATTAGATTTCATAAATTTTTTTTGCTCTGTAAAAGACCTTCTCAAAAAGGATAAAAAGACAAACTACAGGAAGGAGGAAAAATTTTTCAGGTCACATATTCAATAAAGGACTCATATCTAGAATATAGAAAGAACTCTCACAACTTCACAGTAAAGAACATACTATCCAATTAGGAAATGGTCAAAATGCATTAATAAACATTTCATTGAAGAGGATATATGGAAGGAAAATAAGCACATGAAAAGATATTCAGTATCAGTGGGCAAAATAAGACCATACTGGGATGTTCTTACGTACCTGTCAGAAGAGCTGAAATAAAAAGTAGTGGTTATACAAAATACTGGCAAGGACCCAGAGATGGTGGGTCCCTCATACAGTGTTGATGGGAATGTAAAATGATACAATCATTTTGAAAATTGTTCAGCAGTTTCTTAAAAACTAAACATATACTTTCCATAGTGGTGGTGGTTTAGCTGCTAAGTCATGTCCAGCTCTTTGCCACCCCATGGACTGTAGCCCATCAGGCTCCTCAGTCCGTGGGATTTCCCGGGCAAGAATATCGGAGTGGGTAGTTATTTCCTTCTCCAGGGGATCTTCCCAACCCACGGATCAAATCTGTCTCTCCTGCACTGGCAGGGAGATCATCACTGAGCCACCTGGGAAGCCCAATAGGACCCAACAGTTGTACCAGTGGATATTTATTGTAGAGAAATGAAAAGTTATGTCTTCACAAAAACCTTTATCTAATTGTCACAGCAGCTTTATTTGTACTAGTCTAACACTAGAATACTGCTCAGTCATAAAAGTGAACCAACTCTTGCGGACCTGGCCAGATGGAGCTCAAGGGTGAAGA
This sequence comes from Antilocapra americana, assembly GCA_007570785.1. Lineage (NCBI taxonomy): Eukaryota > Metazoa > Chordata > Mammalia > Artiodactyla > Antilocapridae > Antilocapra > Antilocapra americana. Next base: position 4,074,512 of record ML661353.1, on the reverse strand, counting down.
CCTGGGGGTAGTGTATTGTGAGATCCCCAGGAACATACCTTTACCACACTTTAGCCCAGCCCTCAGGTTGGCTCAGCTTCATTCTTCACTGTAAGGACAGGCTGGGACTAGGTCTGGCATCTCCTCCTTCTCATCCTAGTGAGTGGTCAGGCCTGACTCCATGACCTAATTCAGGCCCAAGACAGTTGCTGAACAAGAGTGGAAGCTTACCTTTCTCTTGCCACTGATGCCTAGGGTTATGGCACCTTGTAGCTCATGACCTTGGAGGAGCTGGAGAGAAACCATGTTAAAAAACAGTTTGTTTGAAACAGTTCATGCCTGGAGGTGGGAGCTACCTCCAGACTCATCATTTATGTGTGCCAGTAGATGATGTCTTCTGTTAAAAGAACTAGCAAGGGGCTTCCCTGGTGGCTCAGTGGTAGAACCCACCTGCCAGTGCAGGAGACACAGGTTCATTAGATCCCTTGTCTGGAAAGATTCCAAATACAGCAGAGCAACCAAGCCCTTCCGTGACAGCTATTGAGCCTGTCCTCTAGAGCCCAGGAACTGCAACTACTGAAGCCCACCCACCCTAGAACCTGTGTTTCGCAACAAGAGAAGCCACTGCAATGAAAAGACCGCAAACTGCAACAATGGGTAGCCCCCGCTCTCTGAAACTAGAGAAAAGCCTGCACAGCAATGAAAAAACCAAAAATAAATAAATAAAATTATTATTTTTTTAAAAAAAAAAAGGACACTATGAAGTGTCTTGGAACAGTTCAAATGACAGCAGGCAACAAAAATGCCTCTGAGAGAGTTGCTGAAATCCTAAAGTCTACAGGAAGAGGGAGTGTGCTAGGGAAGAATTATTCTGTGTTCCCTGAGCCCCATCTTCCATCCTCACAAAAACAGAAGATCCTAAAGAAATCAGATTTCTGCAGGAGCAGTCACCCAGTTTTCTGATCCTATTTTGTATCAGTCTCATTTAGGAATAACTTTCCAGTTCCATCTGTGGAGCTAGAATCAGATTCCTCTGACTAAAGCTGCTGCTGCTAAGTCACTTCAGTCCTGTCCAACTCTGTGTGACCCTGTGGACTGTAGCCTGCCAGGCTCCTCTGTCAATGGGGATTCTCCAGGCAAGAGTACTGGAGTGGGTTGCCCTGCCCTCCTCCAGAGCATCTTCCCGACCCAGAGATCCACCCTGCAGTCAGGACCTTTACCACTAGCACCACCTGGGAAGCCCCTTGACTCTAAAGAGAAAGACTCAAAATCCAGGTGACCCACAAGCTAGGTGTAATGTTTCCTTTGTTCCTGAGAGCCAGGACTGGGGCATGGCGGGGTGGGTGTCGGTTTCCCACATTCCAGACTTCGTGGAGAAGGGACATGAATGCAGTTTTAGCAGCTTCAAGGAAACTGGTCCTGCTTTGTTAGCCTTCATTTCTCTTGGCAGGTGCAAAGGAGGCAGCAGGTTTCAGGGACCTGGCTATTGTTCCAGTTTCTCTGAGGGGTGAGCCATTGTGTCTTCCCTGGGACAGGTCCATGATCTGACTCTGATTTTTAACAAGAAGAATGAGACATTGAGGAGGTGGGTCCAGGTTAAGGTATAAGTAACCCATCAATGATCCAAGCTCAAAGTCAGTCACCTCACCCATGGGGAACTTAGTACTGGCTCTGAATTTCACATCATGGTATTATGTGAGTGTGTGCTAAGTTGCTTCAGTCATGTCCGACTCTTTGTGACCCCATGCACCATAGTCTGCCAAGCTCTCTGGTCCACAGGATTCTCCAGGCAAGAATACTGGAATGGGTTACCATGCCCTCCTCCAGGGAATTTTCCTGACCCAGGGAGCCAACCTGCATCTCTTAAGTCTATAGCATTGGCAGGCAAGTTCTTTACCACTAGCACCACCTGGGAAACCCCAAGGTATTATAACTAGCTGTATTAGCCAATCTTATCATTCAGGCTCAGTCAATTATTTTGATGGAAAACTACTCCCAAATTCTCATCACAAAGTGACACTTTTTGTGAGATATTTCAAGAGTCTTGGCAGGAAGCAAGGATCAGAGTCAGATCATGGACCTGTCCCAGGGAAGACACAATGGCTCACCCCTCAGAGAAACTGGAACAATAGCCAGGTCCCTGAAACCTGCTGCCTCCTTTGCACCTGCCAAGAGAAATGAAGGCTAACAAAGCAGGACCAGTTTCCTTGAAGCTGCTAAAACTGCATTCATGTCCCTTCTCCACGAAGTCTGGAATGTGGGAAACCAACACATTGACTGCAGCACCCCAGGCTTCCCTGTCCATTACCAACTCCCAGAGCTTACTCAAACTCATGTCCATCGAGTCAGTGATGCCATTCAACCACCTCATCCTCTGTTGTCCCCTTTTCCTCCTGCCTTCAGTCTTTTCCAACATCAGGGTCTTTACCAATGAGTCAGTTCTTCACATCAGATGGCCAAAGTATTAGAGCTTCAGCTTCAGCATCAGTCCTTCCAATGAATATTCAGGACTGATTTCCTTTAAGATGGACTGGTTGGACTTCCTTGCAGTTTTAGTGAATTACTAAAACTGAGGAGGAGGTGGGAGAACACTTAATCTGTAGCTGATCTGTTAGAATTAGGGGTGCCCCCCCGAACTTGCAGTTTATATCTGAAGTGGGGGTGGTCTTGTGGAAATGACTTCTTAAACCTGTGGGGTCTGCTCCTAACCCTGAGTAGGTAGTGTCAGAATTGGATTGAATTGAATTGTTGGACATCTAGTTGGTGTCAGAACCACCATTACAGGACTTCCCTGGTGGTACAGTGGGTAAGACTCTGCCTGCCAATGCAGGTGAGATGGGTTTGATCGCCGGTCTGGGAAGATTCCACATGATGTAGAGCAACTAAGTCAGTGGGCCACAGCTACTGAGCTGGAGTGATCCAACTACTGAAGCCCACGTGTGGACAGCCTGTGCTCTGCAACAGGAGAAGTCACTAAAATGAGAAGCCTGTGCACCACAGTGAAGACCCAGCACAACCAAAAATAAAATAAATAAGTAATAAATAATTTAAAAAAGAACCACAATTATAGGTGGCCTTTTCTCTGGCTCCAAAAAGAACCATCCATGCGAGTGGAGCCAGTGTGGACAGGCCTGATTGTGTATCTGGTACATATCAGATGCTCAACACCTGTAAAAGGAATGTGGATTTAAAATAAGTATTGCTGGGTCTTCCCTGGTGGTCCCGTGGCTAAGACTTTGCTTTCCCAATACAGGGGGCCTGGGTTTGATCCCTGGTGGAGGGACTAGATCCCAAGATTGTGCTGCAACTAAAAGATCCGGCATGTTGCAACTAAGACTCGGTGCAGCCAAATCAATCAATAAAGTACTAAAGTAAATAAAATAAGTACTACTGAAGTGCCTTGCAATATGGGACATTCAAGGTATTTTAGTAAAAGTGGTAGGACATTTACCAAAGAGTCTCATTTGAAATTATCATCAAATAATTTCACTTTGAAGTTAGTCCTATATGACAGGAGAGACCTAACTTACCAATTTCATTCTGAGTTTGTAAGATACAAAACCTTACTTTTATTTTTTTAATGCCATTTCCTTAATTATGTGCAACCCTCTCCGAATCAGACCCCAAAATCCTCATTTGAGCTGCATGGAGATACACGTGTTAGCCAGAAGGAGAGTGGACTGGCAGGAGGGAGGAAGGGAGGAAAGATACACTGCTCTGACTCTGGATCAGCCATGATTACACAAGTGTGTTCATTTTCTGAAAATCACTGGGCTGTGTACTTCAGATTTGTGCACTTTTCTGTATTGACTTGCTACTTGAAAAATAAATGACAATATTCAAACAAAAAGTTCAAAGGTAATTCCTTCTTAGAACTGTGACGTTTAAGTGATCACATATGTAGGACACCTGACAATTTTCTAGCATACAGGACACACTTGTCAGATTTATGTGCCAACTCAGCTCATTAGATGAAAGGCCAGGTAAGTATGCAAATGAACTGAGTTAGGTGAGGAAAGGATCACCAGTCTGTGGCTAAAAGTAGGATGCTGCCAGTAGGATGCTGCAGGGAGCAAAGTGCACAGATTTGTGGTTTGAATTTAGCTTCTGCATCTACCAGGCAGGTCACTTTACCTCTCTGAGCCTGAGCTTTTCATCTGATTAGTAACTGTCCAACAGGTGAGTGGCCAGGTTAAATGAGATCTGTAAAGGCCTTGTCTTAGCGCTTGACCTGTGCACACACAGCCATGCTCAGTAAGCGGTAAGCGTGATGGTAAGTAAAGCTGCTCAGTTGTGTCCAACTCTTTGCGCCCCCTTGGACTGTAGCCTACCAGGTTCCACCATCCATGAGATTTTCCAGGCAAGAATACTGGAGTGCGTTGCCATTTCCTTCTCCAGGAGATCTTCCCGACCCAGGGACTGAACCCAGGTCTCCTGCATTGTAGGCAGACGCTTTACCGTCTGAGCCACCAATTGCTACCAATTCCAAGCGCATACAGCTGCCTGCATGATCGACAAATAAATTGAGATTCAGGTGGTTGGGGCAAGGAATGGCGACTTTGTGAGCCAGAAGACAGAGAAGATGATAGACTCATGTCCCAGAGAATCATCTTTCCTGGGTTAGAATTCAGACTCCTTTTATACTAAAAGGAGAGACATTAAAGTCAGACACTTCCTGGTTCCCATCAGCCCCTGGAGGGAATGTGTTAATTTCTTCTTCCCTCCGGTCATCAACCAGGAGTGGGCCTGATCAAGATGTTTCCTGTGAGCAAAACAAAGATATTTTAGCTAATTACCTGGGAGGTAGGGTTGTCAGGGATGGGGCATTCTGTACAATTTAAGCTTACAGAAACATTTCTTTAGTGATTAATTTGTCATAGGGATAAAAGGTTCCTCTCTATTACGGAATGAACAGGAAACCTTGTCCAGCAAAGCCCTCACACTACTGCAGCCTACAAAATGAGGGTGCAGGCATCTTGAGGTACAGACTCTCCAGTGGCCGTGAACCCCTAAGCTTTCCTATTTTTTAAATACTTTATTTATTTATTTGGCTGCATCAGATCTTAGTTGTGGCCCATGGGCTTAATTTAATACCTTCATGGCATGTGGGATCTTAGTTCCTCAACCGGGGATTGAACCCATGTCTCCTGTAGAGCAAGCCATATTCTTAACCACTGGACCACCAAGGAAGTCCCCATCCTAAACTTTTATTAGCTGAAGCTTTCCACTTTGCTCTGGAAAGTGAAGCTTTCCAAGAAAAGCTGTTCACTGTCTACCTTCAAGGAAATCATTTGCAGGTCCAGCCACCCTGTCCTCACATTAAGCTTCTTGCTGACAATAACTGTGCCAAGACTGCTGTGCCAAATACAGTCTTCTGGAGTGACCTTAAAAAAATTAAGCTAATGGCAATATATTGTTTTATGGAAGCTCTTTCTGTCTATTCATTGCCAACAAAAGCCAACCCTGGCCTTTCCTACATCTCACCCTGGACATGTTAGGAAACTCAGTAAGAAATAATATCAGTGCACATTAAAATGGTGCTTGGCTATATTGTGAATTTTAGGAGGTAAAGTCATACAACTAAGTTTCTATGGAAACATCATACTAAGTGTATACTGACATGCACAGTATTGATTGCCACCACTTGCTCAGGCCCTGCTATAAGACACATGACGGTAGGCACATCCACATGTTACCCCCATAACAGCAACTTCCAGGATTTACTTAACACTAAGGTGAAATGGGCTTCCCTGGTAGCTCAGCTGGTAAAGAATCTGCTTGCGATGCAGGAAACCCGGGTTCAATCCCTGGGATGGGAAGATTCCCTGGAGGAGGGCCTGGCAACTCACTCCAGCATGCTTGCCTAGAGAATCCCCAAGGACAGAGGTGCCTGGTGGGCTGCAGTCCATGGGGTCGCAAAGAGTTAGACACGACTGAGCAACTAAGCACACAGCACAGCACAGTGAGGTGAGAAGAAATCTCATCTCCCATAGGCCCCACTGGGGCTTTCCTGGTGGCTCAGTTAGTAAAGAATCTGCCTGCAATGCAAGAGACCCAGGTTCGATCCCTAGGTCGGGAATATCCCCCTGGAGAAAGAAATGGCAACCCACTCCAGTATTCTTGCCTGGGAAATCCTGTGGATAGAGGAACAGAGGAGCCTGGCGGGCTATATATAGTCCATGGGGTCACGAGAGTCGGACATGACTTAGCGACTAAACCACCATAGCCCCAGTTCTCTCCCATGTCACTTTGGCCCTGCAAGGACTAACATACTACACATCATTGTGTCCTAGGTATAAGAGGTTGGCATAACACACTCATAGCATCTGTACTTCAAAGATATCAAGAATGAGTAGATGTATCTAAGGCTAAGAGCTAGACAAATGCTTTGTGCAGAGTGTAATCTGAGTGCTGCCTCTGGATGCCTGCACTGTCTTTGCAGACCTGCTCTTCGGTTTTTTATTTACTTGTTTTTTGGCTGTGCTTCGTCTTTGTTGTGGTGCTTGGCACGTGGACTCAGTAGTTGCAGTGCGAGGGCTTCTCTAGTTGAGGCGCACAGGTTTAGTTGCCTCACAGCATGTAGGATCTTCGTTCCCTAACTAAGGGATCAAAACCACATTCCCTGCACTGGGAGGTGGATTCTTAATCACTGGACCACCAGGAAAGTCCCCAGACCTGTTTCGTGAAAGGTAGAGGATCTGCAGACTGGAAAGCTGAGAATAAATGTTCCTGAATGTTCAAGGAGAAATGATTGTTGGTTAACTTCCAAGCCAAGCAATGTTAACTTGCATGAATGTTTCACATCCAGGCATAAGAGAACTTAGTGGAGAAAAGAGGGCCAATGAGAAGCTTAGTTTTTGTTTGTTTTGTTTTTTCTTATACAGAGATGGTAACATCAAGGCATCAGTAAATGCTTACTAACACGATGGTTAATGAAAGGAAATGGGTAAAGTTGTTAGAAAAATAAAGCTAAAGAGAAAGTTTTACACTAGGAAAAACACTTGCAACATTCTTCATGTCAAAAAGTTAATATCTGGGAATAGAAGGACATGCGCTGATATCTCCTCCTGTGAGAGCACCAAATCACAACTAGCTGTTGAACAACAGTTGACAGGAGGATGCTGGAACCTACCAAAAAAAGATACCCCACATTCAAAGACAAAGACGCTGAATCGAGATGGTAGGAGGGACACAATCATCATAAAATCAAATCCAATACCCACTGGGTGGGTGACCCACAAACTGGAAAACAATAATACCAAAGAAGTTCTCTCACCGTTGTGAAAGTTCTGAACCCCACTTCAGGCTTCCCAGCCTAGGGATCTGACAAAGGGACTGGGAATCCCCAGGGAATCTATCTTGAAGGCCAGGAGGATTTGATTACAAGACTTCTACAGGACTGGGGAAAAGAGAGACTCTAAACAGAAGCAGTCTTGGAGAACACACACAAAACCTTGCACGCTCCAAGACTCAGTGGAAAGGAGCAGTGACCTCACAGGAAACTGAACCAAAACTACCAGCTAGTGTTGGAGGGTCTCCTATGGAGGTGGGGGTCAGCAGGCTATGGCGGTTTAGTAGCTAAGTCATGTCCGACTCTTGTGACCCCATGGACTATAATCCGCCAGGCTTCACTGTCCTCTGTCCACGGGATTTCCCAGAGATGGGGGCAATGGCAGCAGCAGTCTGGGAAGTAAACCCTTGGAGTAAACCCTCTTGGAAGTTACCATTAACCCTATCATAGAGCCTGTAGGCTGGTTTGCTTCAGGCTGAAAACCTACCAGAGAGTGAGTGCAACCCCACTGATTAGCAGATAATTGGATTAAAGCTTTATTGAGCAAGACTCAGTTCTTCTCAGTACCAGTCCCTCCCATCAGAAACCTTACACAAGCCTCTTAGCCTCATTCATCAGAAGGCAGAAAGAAGAAGCAAGAAGCACAGTCTAACAGTTGCTAAAACAAAAACCATATTACAGAAAGTTAATCAGCATGAAAAAAGCAGAAAGTTATGTCCCAGATGAAGGGACAAGATAAAATCCCAGGAAACCAGCTAGATAAAGTGGAGACAGGCAACCTTCCAGAAAGAGAATTCAGAATAATGGTAGTGAAGATGATCCAGGATCTTGGGAAAAGAATGGAGGCAAAGATTGAAAAGATGCAAGAAATGTTTACCAAAGACCTAAAAGAACTAAAAAACAAACAGATGGTACACTAGAAGTTATCAATAGCAAAATAACTGAGGCAGAAGAAAGGATAAATGACCTGGAGGACAGAATGGTGGAAATCACTGCCACAGAACAGAATATAGAGAAAAGAATGAAAAGAAATGAAGACAGCCTAACACACCACTGGGGCAACATTAAACGCACCAAGATGGGCATTATAGGGATCCCAGAAGGAGAAGAGAGAGAGAAAGGACCTGAGAAAATATTGAAGAGATAATAGCTGAAAAATTCCCTAACATGGGAAAGGAAATAGTTAACCAAATCCAGGAGCACAGAGTCCCAGGGAGGAAAAAAACAAGGAGGAACACAAAGTAATCTGTGTGCGAGACACACAGTAATCAAACTGACAAAAATTAAAGACAGAGATAAAATATTAAAAGCAACGAGGGAAAAATGACAAATAACATGAAAGGGAGCTCCTATCAGACTATCAGCTGATTTCTCAACAGAAACTTTACAAGCCAGAGGAGAATGGTATGATATATTTAAAGTGATGAAAGAATGGTAGAGTATTCTGCAACCAAGAGTACTCTACCCAGCAAGACACTCCTTCAGAGAGAAGGGGATGGAGAAATCCAAAGCTTTCCAGACAAGCAAAAGTTAAGAGAATTCAGCACCACCAAACCAGCTGTACAACAAACGCTAAAGGAACTTCTCTAGTCAGGAAACAAGAAAAGGGAAATACTTACCTACAGAAAATAAGCCCTCCAAAATTAAAAAAGCTGTACTAGGATCATACATATCAATAATTATCTTAAATGCAAATGGATTAAACGCACCATCTGAAAGACATAGACTGGCTGGGTGGATGAGGACATGGGCATGTATGCGCTTCCACTCACCACATCAGTCTGCTTGACTCCCCAGACTGTACGTAAGCATTTCATATTGTCAGGTTAAGCTTGTTCCCACTATGGTTGCGATTGCAATTATCTTTTATTTTTTGTCTGGCTATTGATTGTGAAAACTGATAAACATCTTTCACTATTGTGATTATGTAGCTATTACTCACTTATAATATTATTGTATCATGATTCATCAACAGAAAAATAACAGACTTCTATATCACCAAAACTACCGATTAGAAAAACCTGTAATTACCTTTTAAAATCCAGATGTATGTCAGAATTATCTTGGAATTTTTTGAAAAATACAAATGCCAAGGTATTGCTTTTTTTTTGGCGAGAGCTCCAGATATGTTTCTAATGAGCAGTCATGTTTAAAAACAACTGGAGTATATGAGGATCTTTTACTTTTATCAAGTTTGGTTCACTTTTTCTATTTCATATCTAGTGCTCCCATTTCATTTAGTTTGTGTTTTTCAGTGTCTCCATCTCTTCTTTTTATATTCTTTCTCAAGCCTTTATCAAGTATAGCAGAAAAGCTTTTGTATACATATATAAATAATATATATAATGTATATATTTTAGAAAAGTTATGAATTTTTGCCTAACTAAAAAATTTATGATGTTTTGCTTCTACTTCTTTGACTCAGTATGAATAGAATGCTCAATTTCTAACTTAAAGAAACAGATATGCAGCAAGCAACAAAAGGTTTACTGTATAGCATAGGGAACTATATATAGTCAATATCTTGTAATAACCTATAGTGGAAATAATTTCAAAACTAATATATGTGTATATGTATAACTGAATCACACACACACAAAATTCTACTTTTTGAAATTCAGTAATGTTTATCTTTTTGCCAGTTTTTCTAAATGTCTTATAACAACATACGAGATATACAAAATTTTAAATAAATCTATGTAGGACATGATTAATATAAATTAATATAAATATAAATATATTAATTTAAATTATTAATGACATCTTTCAAGATGTTCCTATTCTTATTTTTCTGCACTTGATAAAATATTCTCAGAGAAATGTTAATGTCTCACTATGATTATATGTTTTTTTCTATTCCCTTATATTTCTTCAGATTTTTGCTTTATGTATCTTTGTTTCTTTGTTGTTAGGTGTCTAATGGTTTGTGATGTCTATCCTGTTTGTGGATTGTACCTTTTATCATTAAAAATATTCATTTTTGTTTCATTAGAATAATGAATAAATTTAATAAATGAGAAAATTTTAATATCTGGAATAATTATAGACTAATTGCAAGTCAATAAGAAAAAGACAAAAATACTGGCCATAATATGAATAGGCAACAAATAGCATTAAAAATGCAAATGGATAATAAACATATGTAAAAATGATTGATCCTTCTGATAGTTAGAAAAATGTATTGTAAATTAGAACATTTTCCCACTATCAGTTCAGTTCAGTTGATCAGTTATGTCTGATTCTTTGTGACCCCATGGACTGCAGCAAGCCAGGTTTCCCTGTTCCTTCACCATCTCCTGGAGCTTTCTCAAACTCATGTCCATTGACTCGGTAATACCATACAACCATCTCATCCTCTGTCAACCCCTTCTCCTCCTGCCCTCAATCTTTCCCAGCATCAGGGTCTTTTCCAATGAGTCAGCTCTTTGCATCAGGTAGCCTAAGTATTGGAGCTTCAGCCTCATCTTCCATCCTTCCAATGAATATTCAGGGTTGATTTCCTTGAGGATTGACCTGTTTGATCTCCTTGTTGTCCAAAGGATTCTCAAGAGTCTTCTCCAGCATCACAGTGCAAAAGCATCAATTCTTTGGCACTCAGCCTTAATGGTCCAACTCCACATCTGACTTCTGGAAAAACCATAGCTTTGACCGACCCTATGGACGTTTGTCAGTGATGTCTCTGATTTTTAATACACTGTCTAGGTTTGTCATAGCTTTTCTTCCAAGGAGCAAACATCTTTTAATCTAATGGTTGCAGTTACCATTCACAGTGATTTTTGGAGCCCAAGAAAATGAAGTCTGTCACTGTTTCCATATTTTCTCCATCTATTTGCCATGAAGCGATGGGACCAGATGCCATGATCTTCGTTTTCTGAATGTTGAGCTTTAAGCCAGCTTTTTCACTCTCCTCTTTCACTCTCATCAAGAGGCTCTTTAGCTCCTCTCCACTTTCTGCCATAAGGGTGGTGTCATCTGCATACCTGAGACTATTGATATTAATCCCAGCAATCTTGACTCCAGCTTGTGCTTCCTCCAGCCCGGCATTTCGCACGATGTGCTCTGTATATAAGTTAAATAAGCAGGGTGACAGCCTTGACATCCTCCTTTTCCAGTCGGTACCAGTCTGTTGTTCCATGTCCAGTTCTAGCTGTTGCTTCTTGGTGGTGGTGGTGGTGGTTTCGTTGCTAAGTCGTGTCCGATACTTGTGACCCCATGGACTGTAGACTGCCAGGCTCCTCTGTCCATGGGATTCTCCAGGCAAGAATACTGGAGTGGGTTGCCGTTTCCTTCTCCAGGTTGCTTCTTGACCTGCATATAGATTTCTCAGGAGGCAAGTAACGTGGTCTGGTATTCCCATCTGGATTTTCCACGGTTTGTTGTGATCCACAAAGTCAAAGGCTTTAACGTAGTCAGTGAAGCAGTAGATATTTTTCTGGAATTCTCTTGCTTTTCCTGTGATCCAACAGATGTTGGCAATTTGATCTCTGGTTCCTCTGCCTTTTCTAAATCCAGCTTGAACATCTGAAAGTTCTCAGTTCACGTACTATTGAAGCCTAGCTTGGAGAATTTTGAGCATTACTTTGCTAGCATGTGAGATGAGTGCAATTGTGCAGGAGTTTGAATATTCTTGGATGTTGCCCTTCTTTGGGATTGGAGTGAAAACTGACCTCTTCCAGTCCTGTGGCCACTGCTGAGTTTTCCGAATTTGCTGGCATATTGAGTGCAGCACTTTAGCAGCAGCATCTTTTAGGATATGAAATAGCTCAGCTGGAATTCCATCACTTTCACTAGCTTTGTTCTTAGTAATGCTTCCTAAGGCCCACTTGACTTCACACTCAGGATATCTGGCTCTAGGTATGGACTGCACCATCATTATCTGCATCATTAAGACCTTTTTTGCACAGTTCTTCTGTGTATTCTTGCCACCTCTTCTTAATATCTTCTGCCTCTGTTAGGTCCTTGCTGTTTCTGTCTTTTATTGTGCCCATCTTTGCATGAAAAGTTTGTTTGGTATCATTAATTTTCTTGAAAAGATCTTTAGTCTTTCCCATTGTATTGTTTTCCTCTATTTCTTTGCATTGTTCATGTAAGAAGGCTTTCTTATCTCTCCTTGCTGTTCTTCGGAACTCTGCATTCAGATGCGTATATCTTTCCTTTTTTCCTTTGCCTTTTACTTCATTTTTCAGCCATTTGTAAGGCCTCGTCAGACAACCATTTTGCCTGGCTACATTTCTTTTCTTGGGGAGGGTTTTGTTCACCACCTCCTGTACAATGTTAGGAATCTCTGTCCATAGTTCTTCAGGCACTCTGTCTACCAGTCTAATCCCTTGAATCTATTTGTAGTCGTAAGGGTTTGATTTAGGTCATACCACTATAGACTGGTACGATACAATAGTGTTGACACTTGTCAGTGTTGGGGAGTGTGGATAAGTGGGGAGTGGTGTCGTAGCCTTTTGGGGAAGTGATTTGGCAGTGATCTCAGGGCATGAGGGTTATGTGGCTGGAAGCAAGACCTTGATCCTTATCCTCTTTCTTTTTTAATGTTTGCTAAATGTAGATCATTTTTAAAGTCTTTATTGAATTTGTTACAGTATTGCTTCCGTTTCATGCTTTGGTTTTCGTGTTTTGGCTGTGAGGCATGTAAGATCTTAGCTCCTCAACCAGGCATCGAACCTGCACCCCCAACAGTAGAAAGCAAATCTCAACCACTGGACAGCCAGGGAAATCCTGGTCCTGGTCTTCTTTGAAGAAAGAATTCAGCAAACAGACACAGATTGTGAACTAGATCGCAGCCTGAGCATGTGTGGAAGAGCACACGGTGAACTCAGAGTGAGCTGTGTGTAATAGGGGTGCCTAGAATGCTTACGCACGGATGGTCTTCCGGGCTCTCTCTGGGCAGTCATCCTGCTTGTGTCCATACTCGCTCTGACTCAGTGTCCTTCCTGATGGTACGTGTGCATCTCTCAGCCAAGATGGATTCCAACATGGAAGTTTCTGGGGCTGGCAGGACATATTATGGGCTGGTGATTCCTTGTTCTTGCCCCTAGAGTGAAGTCCATCTCTGTACATGTCAGGCTGGGAAATCCACTTGACCACAAGCATGAGGAAAATGTGGTCGCTTTGTCTTCCACTCACTCACAGCGCAATGTTCCTGCTAGTATCTTATCTTGATGTGTCAGCAGGAGGTTGGTTGAAGCTGTTCCTCTGTCTCTCTCCTACCTCAGCAGCACACACCAAAATCCAACCTTAGTCCTGTTTTTATTAGCATACAGACTCTGTGATATATTTCTATATATGCATGTATTTCTCTGTATGCTTATTTATTTACATGCCACCACCTGGAAAAAGAAGATTAAAAGGATATATAGCAACTGTTAGCAGTTTCCTCTGGAGAGCTTTGTTTTGTCACAAAATGCTTTCCAAGAGTTCGTCAAATCCTGAAGCACAGATTTTTATGGTACAGGAATAAACAAAGTTATTTCTCTTTGGCAAAAATGTGTTGATTTTTGCCATCAAAAATGGCTCCTATTTTGATTAATTAAGATGTGTTTAAGTCTAGTTATAACGATTTAAAATTCACAGTTCAAAACCGCAATTACTTCTGCACCAACTTATTTTTACTGGGAATTCCCAGGCAGTCCAGTGGTTAGGACTCTGTGCTTCCACTGCCAGAGCCCCAGGTTTGATCCCTCATTGGGGAGTTAAGATCCCACAAATCACATAACCAAAAAAAAGTATTACTAGTATAACTTAATATGTAAAAGATAAATAAAATGTCTGGAATTGATATTAATGTTTATTAAAATAATGAAATAGAAATATTTATAAAGGAGAGAAGGAAATACAATGTTTGAATATTGGTCTTATTAGCTACTGGTGTCTATTTTAGAAAAGAAATATAACCCAAGAGTTAGAAATTGTACAGTCCAAACATTTCATTTTACAGACAAGGAAGCTGAGGCCCCAAAGGCAGGGCGACCTGTCCTGCCACAACAGAGCTGCCAGCCCCATTAGGAGTACCATTAAAATCTCCAAACCACCAGGCCAGTGCTGTTCCAAGGTATGAGAAGCTGTCTTTGCTAAAAAGCAGCATCTTATAGCCATAGGCAATCTGCCTGACCATGTGGCATGGCTGTGATATGTTACCTTGTAGAGACCTTGCTGTGAGTTGAGATTAGACCCTTCTGCAGAGGCCCTGGTGGGGAGGAAGGAACCCTGAGGGCATGCACCCTCCTCCCCTCACCACATCCTGAAACTGTAGGCCTCACGGGTACCAGCCGACCAGGTGTTTGAGGTCATTCCTGTCCTCAAACCCTGGACACCACTGCAGGTCAGCATGGTTAGCCTCTCACTTCGGTCTTTGAAAAATGCTTCTTTGAGAGAGAGACAGAGACCTGGGCAGGGCAGTGAAGCACTGAATCAGTTTAAGAGGATTTAGGCTCTAAGAGGGCTTCCCAGGTGGCTCAGATGGTAAAGTGTCTTCCTGCAATGCAGGAGACCTAGGTTTGATCCCTGGGTTGGGAAGAGCCCCTGGAGAAGAAAATGGCAACCTACTCCAGTACTACTGCCTGGAAAATTGTATGGACGGAGGAGCCTGGTAGGCTACAGTCCACAGGGTCGCAGAGAGTCGGACACGACTGAGCGACTTCACTTTTCACTTAGGCTCCAATCTGTTATTCCCCAAGACAAAACTTAACTACCTGTTACTGGCAAGAGGCTGATCTTTTTTCTTCCTACAAAATCACTTTCAATAACTGAAAATGAGATTAATAAACTTGTTCAAATCTTAAAAAAAATCTGAGCGAAATAGTTGTTTTATGTGTACTAATAACAGTCTTAAAGAGATATAATTCATAGACCACAAAACTGACTTTTTTCTAGGGTACAATCTCATGGTTATTAGTATATACAGCATTATACAAACATAAAATTCACTCTAGGACCTTCTCACCACCTTAAGAAACCCCACATCCTTTACTGCCACTCCCCATTCTTCCCCGCCCACCAAACTCCCCACCCCAAGGTCCTGGTAGCCACTGAGCGACTTTCTGTCTCTATAGATTTGCCTCTTTTGGATGAGACAATTCATATGAACAGAATTATACAATCTGTGGTCTTTGTGATCAGCTTCTTTCACTTTGCCTGATGTTCTCAAGGTCCCTCCCTGTATCAGTACTCTGTTCTTCTCTGTGGTCGAATAATAATCCATTGTATGGACATACTGCATTCTGTTTATCCACTCACAGTTGATGGACATCTGAGTAATTTCCCCCTTCTGGCTATTATGAGTAAGGGTGCTATGAACATTTGTGTGCTAGTATTTTTGTGGACATGTGTTTTCATTTCTCCTGGCTATATACCCGGAGAGAAATTGCTGTTTCATATGGTAACTCTTAGGTTTAGCATTTTGAGGAACTGCCAGACTGTTTTCCAGAATGGCTGCACCGTTTTATACTCTCGCCAAAAATGTATGAGCCCTGCAATTAATCCACATCCTCAACTATACTTGTTATTGTCTGTCTTTTTAAATGATAGGCATCCTACCTGGGCGTGAAGTGGTATCTTACTGTGGTTTTGATTTGCATTCCTGTAATATCTTTGAATGTGTATATTTTTGATTTGCAGATCTTTTTTGGAGAAATATCTATACAGATCTTTTGCCCATATTTTAATTGAGTTGTCTTTCTTATTGTTGAGTTGTAAGTATTCTTTATATACCCTGGATACAAGTCAGACATGTGATTCGCAAATATTCTCTCCCAGTGTGTGGGTTGTAGACACCCTTTTTATAGCTGGAAACTGCTTGGCACCTCAGTTTCTTTCACAAAATTGTTTGGCAGTTATCTGTAGTTTAGTACTTGAGAAGTTATTCCTATCTTTCAGCCTGAAGTGCCAGCAGAGCTACAGGTAGTATTCAATTACTGATGGAAGAAACACCCAAATTCCTCAGTTTTGAGAAAGAAATGGGGCTTGTGTGGATGTGTCCTTACATATTTGCTAGGATGCATTATTTCTTTTAAAGGAAACAGAGTTCTCAGAAAAGCCAGACTATCAGGGGTAATTCTGGTAGGGGACCCATTTGGGGACTGGGGGTGAAATCTTTTATGCCCAGCCCAGAAATCTGGCTTTTCTATCATGGGACTTGCCCATTTGACACAGAACAAGTTAATGAGAATGGGCCATTTTCCCAGACATCTAACTGCCATCTCCATAACAGTACACTGTCAGCACTATTTCAAATGCTAAAATCCACCCTGTCTGCTTTGAGAAAGTGAAGAATTTGTCGAAAGACATGGATTTCTTTGGAAAGAAGCAGCTGGGCTCCCAGGCTGTGCAGGGAATGCCACAGTCAAGACTGTAGCTTCTTACTGGGTCTGTGAGGATGGCAAGACTGCCACTGACCTGTATGAGACCCCGAGGCTCACCCAGGGTCAGGGCTGCAGGAGCTGGTGCCCAGAAAAAGGAAGACTTTCAAAAACACTAGAGGTGCAAAAAAATTTGAATGGTGCTTGAAACTTCTAGTCCAATTGTGAGAATATAAAGAAATATTGTGTTGTAAAAACCAAAAACAGGAAATTAACAAGCGATACAGTAGTTAATAAAATAAAGATTTTGTTCAGATTTCACACAACTTTATGCTAGTGTCCCTAATTTGCTTTCATACCTTATTCAAGAGTCCACATTGTAGTTAACTGCATTGAGCAACTTCAGCTGCATGCAACAATTATGGCAGATTCTCTTTTCATTTTTATTCTATTACAAATATTTTCTAATTTCCCATGGTTATGTCGTGTTAGATACATCAATCATTTAAAAGTGGATATTTAATTTCCAAATACAAGGGATTTTCTTTAAAGTATTTTTTAATGTTTATTTCTCATTTTGATACTAATTTCTCATTTAAATGCTTTTTTCTCTGAAATCTCTTTCTGTGTTTTTTTTTTATTAGTCTAACTTTATTAAGGCTTTTGGTGACTAAGTTGAAGATCTCTCTTGGTAAATGGCACGTTGCACTTGAAAATACGTGAGTTATTTTCAAATATCTTTTGATACTGATTTCTAACATAATTCCACAATGATAAGAGAACAGACTCTATATGATTTCAGCACTTTAAGACCATGAAATTTTTGCACCTTGTTTAATGTCCCTGGATATGTTCTAGTATCTCCTAGTTTTTTTAATTAATTATTTAATTAATTTATTATTTATTTATTTTTGGCTCTGCTAGGTCTTCACTGCTGTGCAGGTTTTCCCTAGTTGTGGCCAGTGGGAGCTACTCTCCAGTTTCAATGCTCAGAATTCTCACTTCAGTAGCTTCTTTTTGTGGTTCCCAGGCTCCAGAGCACAGGCTCAGGAGTTGTAGTGTGCAGGCTTAGCTGCCCCGTTGGTATGCGGAATTTTCCCAGACCAGGGATCAAACCCATGTGCCCTGCACTGGCAGGCAGACTTGTAACTACTGAACCACTAGGAAAGTGCTTAGTGTTTCCTAGTTTACAGCCTATGGGAACTTGAATAGAATTTAAATCCTACCGTTGTACAAAAACTGTAAATCTTAATTATGCTGAATTGGTTAACAGTGCTTTTCAGGTCTGTTATATTCTTCTACTTCTCTGTATATTCATTCTATTAATTTTTGAGGGTTTAATATTGAAACGCCAACTAAAAATCTTTTATAGTGGAACTATAAGTAACCTTATTCTATATTTTCCAAATCTCCTGTAAATGTGTTATCTTACTTTCATAATTAACAACAACAAAAAAATACTAGAGACGCAGGAGTCTCTGCCACCCCTGACTCTTTGCATCTCAGTGATATCTTCAAGGCCACAGATGACCCTCCTAGAGCTTGCCCGAATCCAGTGCTTCCCTCTCTACCAGGAACATCTGAAATTGTGCTCTCCTGGGAGTCGAAGTGATAGGGGTCACTTCTAATGAATTTCATAGAATTTCATAGCCTGTGTGAACCTCACTCAGCAGCTTATTCCCTGGAGTGTTGACAGTGAGGGCCAGGTGTCCCTAGTGTTGAGGCTACAAGACAGTGGCCCTTGCTTAGTCTGTGTCTCTAGGTGACAGTGTGAAGCCAAGCCCCAGGATAACAAGTGTTGGGTATGAAAAGTCGGCACCTCTGCATACCTGCATCGCTGAGCCATTGAGATGACACAGTTGTTTTTTTCTGAAAGACAGTCCAACCTAGAAGCTCTGCTTGCTACCTTAGAAATACATCCAAACTAACAATTCATTTCCTAATGTTACACAAATTTGGGAAACTCAGCAGTAGCCACAGGACTGGAAAAGGTCAGTTTTCATTCCAATCCCAAAGAAAGGCAATGTACTCATCTCACACACTAGTAAAGTGATGCTCAAAGTTCTCCAAGCCAGGCTTCAGCAATACGTGAACCATGAACTTCCAGATGTTCAAGCTGGTTTTAGAAAAGGCAGAGGAACCAGAAATCAAATTGCCAACATCTGCTGGATCATCAAAAAAGCAAGAGAGTTCCAGAAAACCACTTATTTCTGCTTTATTGACTATGCCAAAGCCTTTGACTGTGTGGATCATGATGAACTGTGAAAATTCTGAAAGAGATGGGAATACCAGACCATCTGACTTGCCTCTTGAGAAACCTGTATGCAGGTCAGGAAGCAACAGTTAGAACTGGACATGGAACAACAGACTGGTTCCAAATAGGAAAAGGAGTATGTCAAGTCTGTATATTGTCACCCTGCTTATTTAACTTATATGCAGAGTACATCATGAGAATTGCTGGGCTGGAGGAAGCACAAGCTGGAATCCAGATTGCCGGGAGAAATATCAATAACCTCAGATAGGCAGATGACACCACCCTTATGGCAGAAACTGAAGAAGAGCTATACAGCCTCTTGATGAAAGTGAAAGAGGAGAGTGAAAAGTTGGCTTAAAACTCAACATTCAGAAAACTAAGATCATGGCATCTGGTCCCATCACTTCATGGGAAATAGATGGGGAAACAGTGGAAACAGGGCAGACTTTATTTTTCTGGGCTCCAAAATCACTGCAGATGGTGAATACAGCCATGAAATTAAAAGACGGTTACTCCTTGGAAGGAAAGTTATGATCAACCTAGACAGCATATTAAAAAGCAGAGACATTACTTGGCTAACAAAGGTCCGTCTAGTCAAGGCTATGGTTTTTCCAATAGTCATGTATGGATGTGAGAGTTGGACTATAAAGAAGGCTGAGCGCCAAAGAATTGATGCTTTTGAACTGTGGTGTTGGAGAAGACTCTTGAGAGTCCCGTGAACTGCAAGAAGATCCCACCAGTCCATCCTAGAGGAGATCAGTCCTGGGCATTCATTGGAAGGACTGATGTTGAAGCTGAAACTCCAATCCTTTGGCCACCTGATGTGAAGAGCTGACTCATTTGAAAAGACTCTGATGCTGGGAAGGATTGGGGGCAGGAGGAGAAGGGGATGACAGAGGATGAGATGGCTGGATGGCATCACTGAGTCGATGGACATGGGTTTGGGTGGACTCCAGGAGTTGGTGATGGACAGGGAGGCCTGGCGTGCTGTGATTCATGGGGTTGCAAAGAGTCGGACACAACGAGCGACTGAATTGAACTGAATGTTAGACAAGAATCTATTCTCAGGCCCTGGAAGGGATCCCCCTTCCTGCAAAAACATCACTGCAATGTTACACTTTACTATTTTTTCTCCAGCTTTGTTGAAATATAATTGACATGTAACGCTGTATTAGTTTCAGGTGTACAGCATAATGATTAGATATATGTATATATCACAAAATGAACACTACAAACGTCAAGTTAACATCCATCACCATAGGCAGTTACATTTTTTTCCCTTGTGATAAAAAGTTTTTAAATCTACTTTCTTAGCAACTTTCAAATATATTAAACAGTATTGTTAACTATAGTTACCATGCTGTAAGGTTACATCCCCAGGACTTATCTTTTTTTTTTAATTCTTGACTGCATTGGGTTTTTGTTGCAAAGCACAGGCTCTCAGGCATGTAGGCTCTCAGTAGTTGTGGCTCACAGGCTCTAGAGCATGGGCTCAGTAATTGTAGTGAGCAGGCTTAACTGCCCCGTGTCATGTGGGATCTTTCCCCATCTTCCACCAGGGATCAAACCTGTGTTCTCTACATTCGCAGGTGAATTCTTAACCACTAGACTACCAGGGAAGTCCCAGGACTTAATGGATGTTTATACCTTTTAACCTTCTTCACCCAATTTCCCCTCTCCCAACACTCTACTAATTTTTGACCTAAAGATTCTTCATCTATGACCAAAGTAGCTAAATACTCATTGCTGTCAGAATATTGGCCCTTTGGAACTATCAAGGCTTTGCACAGAATATTCCATTAATCGTCTCATCAACACCTCAGAAATAGAAACTGCTATTATCCCAGTTAAACAGATGCAACAATTGAGGCTTAGAGACATTAATCAGCTTTCCCAGGGGTAACTGAAGAAATGCAGGAAACAAAATCATACTTTGTGCCTTTATTGCTCTCCACTTCCCTCCCCAAGCCCCTTGAAGAATTCCCATGACTCTTATGGATAAGTGAAAATTAAGTAGCAAGATGTAACAAGACCCCAAGGCTTGGTCTTATCTCTCGTCATTCCTTCTTGCACCCTGCCCTTCAGCTTTGCCATTTCTTATTTCTCCCCTTTTCTGCAGCCTGTTCTTGACAATTTATGGGGTTTCTCCTCTACGTATTCTACCTCTAGTCTACGAATTTTTAACCTGCCCACTTTCATCTGGTTCAGTGTTTGTCTCTCCCTCCAGGCTACATATTCCTGGAAGGCAGAGACTGTCTGATTCATCTTTCTACCCCCATAGAGTCACTCAGGGCTTAATAAATATTTGTTCAATTCAATTTCAAGATCTAGTTCAAGTGTTAACCTCATTCTGTCACTCCTATCCTGTGTTGACTTCCTTCTCTAAACCCTGAAAGCGCTTTTATTTTATACACCTGATTTACTGCTTAGCATATGCTGCTGTCTGTAGCTGCTTTTCTTTTTGATGTACACGGTCTGCAATAAAACAGCCAGAAAATACAAACATCCTTTGCTCTATCTGTCCTCAAACTTAGTCCTGGGCCTTGTTCACATTAGAAATTCAAGACAAAAGAAAGCAGCATGTTTTCCAAAATGCAGTTTTGTTATATAAATTTTTTTAAAAAAAGTCAACTTGTGGGACTTCCCTAGTAGTCCAGCAGCTAAGATTCCACACTACCAATGCAGGGGGCCTGGGCTCGATCCCTCTTCAGGGAGCTAGATACCACATGCCTCAACTAAGACTCAGGACAAATTAATTAATTTAAAAATCAACTTGTGTTAGGTAGAAGTCTAGGATGGCCCCCAAGTTTCTTTCCCCTCAGTGTGTATGGACCTTATCATCTTCTCCCCATGAATGTGGCTGGGAATTGTGTATATGATGGGATTTTACATTCATAATTTGATTTCATCATATGGCAAACCTGAAGGGCTTTTGCTGGTGTTATTAAGGTCCTTATTCAACTTTAGGTTGATTAAA
The DNA here is from genome assembly GCA_007570785.1 of Antilocapra americana. NCBI lineage: Eukaryota > Metazoa > Chordata > Mammalia > Artiodactyla > Antilocapridae > Antilocapra > Antilocapra americana. The sequence continues at coordinate 4,052,706 of ML661353.1, read as the reverse complement.
AGGAGGATCATCCTGGGTGGTCCTAACCTAATCAAGGAGCTCTTTAAGACAAGGGTCCCCAACCCCTGGGCCACCAACCAGTACCAGTCCGTGGCCTGTTAGGAACTGGGCTGCACAGCAAGAGGTGGGTGGTGGGTGAGTGAGCAGCTTCATCTGTATTTACAGCCACTCCCCATTGCTTGCATTACTGCCTGAGCTCTGCCTCCTGTCAGATCAGTGGCAGCATCGGACTCTCACAGGAGCGAGAACCCTACCGTGCTTGAATCATCCTGAAACCACTGCCCCCACCTTTTGTCTGTGGAAAAATTGTCTTCCATGAAACCAGTCCCTGGTGCCAAAAAGGTTGGAGACCAATGCTTTAAGAGAGGCTTAAGACATGCCTTTGGGCCTTGAGGAAACAACTCACCAGGAGTTCAGCAGGAATGAATTCTGCCAAAAACAAGTGGGCCTGGCAGAGGACTCAGATGAGATCCCAGCCCTGGACGATGCCATGATTGTTGCCTTTGAGACCCTGATCAGGCTCCCAGTTATGCATCCTGAGCTCCTAAGTCATGGGAACTTCTGTGTCAGTACTTGTATGTATGTGGTTGAAGATGGTGTCTATAGCTGCCTTCTTCTACGATCCATTCTGTACTCCCTTTGCCTTCAGTGAGAACCTCAGCTTGTCCTGGTTCTTCACTTGCTGAGGTGACTCAGGCCTTCGTTCCTGAAGGGTCTGGGCCGTAAGTAGTCACGGTTACAGTCATACAGTGCCCGCAAGTCGTACAGTCGTGAGCTATAGTTTTCCATTGGCATTAATCACAAGGCATGGAGATACTGAGATGTCCTAAGAGGACTCCCGTATTCTGGATATGTAATTCCTTACCTGCATCATGGAGTAGTAGTCCGATGTCCTCTGGATTGTTAGGATCAATCAGTACAGTAACTTTCTGCCTCGTCTGTTGAGTCAGAGTAACGAGAAATGCAGAGCCCAGGTGGCAGTCTTCACTTTCAGTTCAGTGGACCCATTGCCGTCTCTCCTGATGTAAGCATTCCTCCTGATGGAACCAAGACCTCTAAGCTAACAGAGAAAAGTCACAGGAATTGGAAGCAAAAGTTTTGCTAGTGGGTCACTAAGGGTAACAGTGAGTGGAACCACTTCCATTTCTACCCCTTGATTCCTAGGCCTCTGAGTCTTAGCTATCAGAGAAGTAGCATCATATGTTGGACACTACTTCAGGGAAGATTGATACAGTCTTTGAAGAACCTTGACCTAGCCCTGAAAGGTATTGGCATAGCCAGGGCTGTAACTGAGTCTTCAAAAAGCCATTCCAAATGCAACTAGAGATTATCATACTAAGTGAAGTCAGAAAGAGAAAGACACATACCATAGGATATCACCTATGTGTGGAATCTAAAATATGACCCAAATCTATTTACACAACAGAAACAGACTCCCAGGCAAAGAGAACAGACTTCTGGTTGCCAAGGGTGGGGGAGTTGGGGAATGGATGGATTGGGAGATTGGGGTTAGCAGGTGTAGGCTATAGAATGGATAAATAAGGTCGTACTGTATAGCACAGGAAATGATATTCAGTATCCTATGATAAACCATAACGGAAAAGGATATTAAAAAAAAAGAATGTGTAACTGAATCACTTTGTACTGTGGCAGAAATTAACACATGGTCGATCAATCATGCTTCAATTTAAAAAAATAATAATAAAGAAAAGGGCATTCCACCATTCTATCAAGCTAGCTGCTTCAGGTTAGTGGAAGATTCGCTAAGACGGGTGACTTCTGGGAGCCCGGGCCCATTGCCACACTTATTTTGTCCTAAAGTGAATTACTTGATCTGAAGCAGTGCTGTACACAGAAGACCATAACAGTGTACGAGACATTCTGTGAGCCCACGGATGGTAGCTTTGGCAGAAGCACTGCATACAGGAAACGCAAATCCATGTCCAGAATATCTATTACGGTGAGAACAAAATGCTACCGCTTGCACCGTTCAGTCTAATGTACCCAACCTGTCACCACATGGCTGGCTGGTCATCCCAGGGGGTGGTGCCACCTGGGGGCTCAGTGTTGAGGCCTGATGCTAGTAGCAGAGCCAGGTCGGCCTCGATGAGTGGAAGCCCATGCACAAAGTTCACCCCTGCCATCACGGCCACTTTGCTCTGAGCTCATGGGGAGACAACAGGGGTACCTGGGGAGACAGACTGGCTGGTATCCATGAAACAGATCTGTAGAGGTCTATTTACATACATCCTCCCCAGATTTCTGTCACCAATTTTCTGATCATATGCCTCCCAAGTCCAAGATCCAACCGAATCATTGGCCACAGCCATAAATGGGTATGTAATCACACATCTGGCCGTTTCTCCTCCCAGGCGAAGTAAGCGGCCAGGTGCACTATCTGAAATTCCGGGAGGATTGACCATCCCCACTGTCCTCCAGGGGTGTTCCAGAAAGGGACTATCACACATCTGTCCACTTTCAGGTGGTGCCTGCAAGTCATACAGAACCATCTTGAGCTCAGGCCTCAGACTTTTTTCTGTCAACTGATTGTACGGAACACCTCACGAGGCCAAGAGAGAGGTGGCTGTGAAAGAGAAGGCAACGTAAGAGGGGTGAGGACCACTGGCATTTGGGCCACTTCTTCATACAACCTATTTGTGCCTTCAGGGGCTGCCCAGGCCCAATCACATAGATACACCACTTTCATTAGATGATGGAGTGTTGTGTGCACACCCAATTTCATGGTTTGGTGTGTCAGATAACACTCAGTTCAAGAGGTGTAGCTCAGGTCATATGGTAATTTGGTGACCCATAGTCAAGCATTCAGTCTCTACTAAGGTCCTCCAGGCAGGCCAAGAGCTATTTCTCAAAAGGAGTGTTTTTATCCATAGAGGATGGGAGGGTCTTGCTCCAAAATCCTAAAGGCCTATGGTGTATTTCACATAGTAGTGCCTGCCAAAGGCTCCAGCCAGCATCCCTGTCCACTCTGGACATTCGAGCATCACTGGTTGTGATGGATCATAGGCCCAAGTGGCAGAGAAGCTTAGCAGCTTCTTCTGCTTATAGAACTTTCTCTTGTTTTGGGCCCCACTCAAAGCCAGCAGCTTTGGAGTCACTCAGTAAATACGTTAGAGGAAAAGACCCTGATGCTGGGAAAGATTGAAGGCAAAAGAAGAGGATGAGATGGTTAGATATTATCACCAACTCAATGGACAATAAGTTGAGCAAACTCTGGGAGATGGTGGAGGATAGAGGATTCTGGCATGCTACAGTTCATGGGGTCACAAAGAGTCAGACAAGACTTAGTGACCAATCATCAGAGACAACAAACCCAAATGAGAACTACGTTGCCTCAGAGGCTAACTGGGCATTGCCTCTTCCTTGGTTATAGGAGCGGCCCTTATTCTTTAACGTAGAAAGGGTATCCTGACATTCTGCATGCAGCTGGGCTCCTCGCAATGTCACTGAGGTAGAAGGGTGCTGAATTCTGATTGGCTCCGTCTGTCCTCTGCACATCCTACCGATACGTCTAGAGTAGCGCCTACACTTGGGCCTGTGTGCTCAGCCGTGTCCAACTCGTTGCAATCCCGTGGGCTGTAGCCCGCCAGGCTCCTCTGTCCAGGGGAATCTCCAGGCAAAAATATCGGAGTGGGTTGCCATTTCTTCCTCCAGGGAATCTTCCCAACCCGAGGACTGAACCCGCGTCTCCTGCGTTCCAGGAGGATTCTTTACCACTGAGCCGCCCGAGAAGTCCGAATAGTGACTGCTTCCTACTTACTAGGTCTAATCAGCATAGTGTTGTCAATGTAATGGCCCAGTGTGATATCACCTGGAAGGGAAAGGTGGTCAAGATCCCTTGGACTAAACTGTGACACAGGGCAAAGGACTGATATACCCCTGCGGTAGGACAGTGGAGGCCGAAAGCAAGCTGCTCTGAGAAGCCTAATGGGCAGAGGGAGAGAAAGAGGCATCTGCCAGCCCACAGGTTGTGTATCAGGCACCAGGGGACGTGTTAATGTGCTCAAGCAATGGGACCACATCCACCATGCAGCTTCAGTTTGAGTCACCACTTAGTTAAGCTTGTGATAATCCTCTTTCATTCTCTTAAGATGCATCTGTTTTCTGCACAGGCCACATGGGAGAATTGAATGGGGATATAGTGGGAATCATCACCCCTTCAACTTTCAAGTCCTTAATTGTGGTACAGATCTCTGCAATCCCTGCTTAGATGTGGCATCGTTTTAATTTACTATTTTCTTAGGATGAAAGTGAAAGTGAAAGTCACTCAGTCATGTCTGACTCTTTGCAACCCCGTGGGGTTCTCCAGTCCAGAATACTGGGGTGGGTAGCCTTTCCCTTCTCCAGGGGATCTTCCCAACCCAGGGATCGAACCCAAGTCGCCTGCATTACGGGCGGATTCTTTTGCAGCTGAGCCACAAGGGAGGCTTCCTAGGATGAGGCAGTTCTAATTTGGCCTTTCCCACTCTAACAGCCCTCACTGTGAAGGTCAGGGAACCAAAGTGGGGATTCTGCCAGCTACTAAGTATGTCTATTCCAATTCTGCATTCTGGAGCTGAGGAAGTAACCACAGGATGGGCTTAAGGACTTACTGGGCCCACTGAGGAATGTACCTCAGTTAAAACTCCATTTTAAAAGTCCAGAACCCCACAAGCTTCTAATTTGACTGGAGGGCACATGACACTTTGGGTCTCTTGAAATCAATGCCCGTTCACAGCCAGTGTCCTTGAAACGTCTGGTTATTTCCTTTTTTCAATGCATAGATGATCTGATAAAAGGCTGTAGGTCCCTTTGGGGAAAACTGGGTTTCAAGATTAACAGTATACGTTTTTGGTGGTATACTGGGGTTCTTCCTCAAGGGGTCTTGCTTCACTTTCATTCAAAAGATTCTGGGTCTGTCAACTGGCTCAAGTTTGGGAATTGATTAAGTGGGTGTGACTCTACTTTATGACTTGAGTTAGGCCTTCATTCACTTGACCTAGAATTTTTCTTTTAATTACAAAATTCATTTATTTTTGGCTGTGCTAGGTCTTTGTTGCTGTCGGCAGGCTTTCTCTAGCTGTGGTGAGTGGAGGCTACTCTCTAGCTGCGGTGCATGGGCTTCTCGTTATGGCCGTTTCTCTTGTTGCCGAGAACGGGCTCTAGGGCGCTAAGGCTCCAGTGGCTGCGGCACACAGGCTCACTGGCTGCAGCACACAGGCTCACTGGCTGCAGCCTGAAGGCTCTAGAGCGTGGGCTCAGAAGCCATAGCACTCAGCTTTGTTGCTCAGCAACATGTGGGATCTTCCTGCACCCGGGATTGAACCACATCCCCTGCATTGGCAGGTGTACTTCTAACCACTAGATCACCAGGGAAGTCCAGAACTTTTCAGCTTATACAGATCAACTAAGAATTTAGTAGGCTTCCTACCTATTTCAATGTTTAGTAACCCCATGATTAACAAGTCAATGCCATGGATTTGTGCACTACAGTGAGCCAAACGATTCAGACTGTTGCTGTGTCTCTGCGGTCTACTGCGGTCACTATGCCTACCTGGCTTCTGGAGTTACGAAGCCGGAAAAGCCCGCCTTTGGGGCAAGCCATCATGAGTTCAGTAGAAAACGAATTATACCAAAACACCACATGAGACTGAAAGAGGACTCAGATGATATCCTACCCCTGGTGGATTCCATGACTGCAGCCTCATGAGGGCCTACGCAGGGTTGCAGCTATATACTCTGCTGGGTCCCTGAGCACGCACATTGAAATAATACTGCTTTTAAATGTTTGTGGCAATTTTTCATGCACCATGAAAGACTATGAAAATGTGCACAAAGGTAATGAGAAGAGAAAGCAGGGGTGATTCACATCCTGAATGCAATAACTGTAGCAGCCTGATAGCCACAAATCCCTGCAAGAGCTTTAAAAACACCAACCACATGCTACTAAAGTGGTAGAAGTCAAGATAAGCAAGCCTTTCAAAAACACTGCTATGCTAGTGTGAATGAAAAGATTATAGACACTTTCCTTGTAAAGTTTCCATTTCCCCTTTGTAAAACAAAAGGGCAAACTGTATGTGAGTCAAGAATTTTATTAAAATCAGTCAGACTGACAGTCAATCACAAAAGGTGTGGACAAACAATTACTGATATACACAAAACTGAAGGAATATTGTACCTTGAGTCCTTCTTGAGGAACTCATTAGAGAACAAGTTTCAGGCAACAAAATGAAAAAGACATTGACATAAGGACTGGTGGTAAGCACTTAATATATAGTTATTGAACTAATACTAATTGAAGTTTACAAGGGAGAGTGGAGTGTAGTATGCTCCCTGCTGTTGATGTGCTCTGACAAAGTAGGAAGAGCACATTTATTTAAAAAATGAGGGGAGACCCCTCTAGGAGGTGGAGATTAGTTTCCCACCCCTTGAACGTGGGCTATACTTAGGGACTTGTTTCTAAAGAGTGGTTAATGAAAAGGAGGTGGGGGATAACTTTACAATTAAACACTACACATAAAACATGTGTTTGTATATGTCTACTTAAAAAGTCCTAAAGACAATTACAAACTCAATAGCAATAATCACCCCACTGCCTAGATTGTTATGTTTAAACACCACTTTCCAGAAACTGAAACCAGGGACTCAGAGAAATGACAAGTTTGAGAAGCAGGAAATATACAAGATGTGTTGGGAATATTTTGCCATACCAGAGAGCAAAATGACAACAAAAGAGTTAGGAGTCAACCTGAAGATATTCCTACTGCCTGCTAATATTATAAAAAGAGATAAAATTAGGCAGTAAGTAACTCCTATAGAGAGAATACAACACCGCACATAGTCCTACCAAAATAAAAAATCAAATATGAAGTGACCAAGATTCTGGATCCAGAAAATAGAGAATCATGTTTCACTATACTATTAAGTATAACTGGCAAAAATTAGACTACGGGAAACTAAAAATTAAACAAATTGTAAGAAAAAAAAGAACAGAAAGGCATATCAAAGGCAGTAAGAATATAGGCAAGATAAACTGTAATGTTTAGATAGACAACATGTTTTTAAAACCATCAACAAATGCAAAACTGTGATTAGTATAAATGTCAAGATAGAGGAGCCCATTAATAGCTGAATTGATTTACTAAGATAAATCACATTCTGGGCCATAAAACACGTTAGCAAATGTAATAGAATAGAAATCATATAAAGAACATTTTCAGACTACAGTAAAATTAAAAGAAATCAATAACAGAAAGTGAAAGTTGCTCAGTCATGTCTGACTCTGTGACTCCATGGATTATCCAGTCCATAGAATTCTCCAGGCCAGAATACGGGAGTGGGTAGCTTTTCCCTTCTCCAGGGGATCTTCCCAATCCAGGGATCAAACCCAGGTCTCCCACACAGCAGGATTCTTTACCAGCTGAGCCACAAGGGAAGCCCAAGAATACTGAAAATTTCAAAATATTTTGAGATTAAACAATGTACTTCTAAACAAAGCATGGGCCAAAGAAATTTCAAGAGAAGTTAAATATTTTTGAACTAAATGACAATGAAATACAAATTTTCTAAATTTGCAAGATTAAATGAAAACAGTGTTTAGAAGGAAATATATGGCTCAAAATACATGTAGTAAAAAAAGAAAATAAAGATTGAAGATGAATAATCTAACTTTCCACTTAGGGAACCAGAAAAAGAAAAGCTATTTAAACATAAATTAAGCAGTAGAAATTATAAAAATCACAACAGAAATCAATGAAATTGAAAACGAGAAATCAACAGAAAAAAATCAACAAAACCAAATTAAAAATAGATATGTAGAAATAGAATTTGAATTAACAATCAAAAAACTTTCCACAAAGAAAACCACAGGACCAGATGACTTCACTGGTGTATTAAAAAATGTTAAGGAAGAATAAATAGAAGTCCTTTACAAATTCTTCCAAAACGAAGGAGAGCGGGGAACACATCCCAACTCATTCTGAGGCCTCTATTTCCCTGATACCAAAATAGACAAATACATCAAACACAAAAACAGTACAGAACAATATCTTTAATTAATATATAATAAAAACCTTAAAAAATTAATAAATCACATCATGATCATCTCAGTAGATGTAGAAAGAGAATTTGACAAAATGCAACACCCTTTCATTGTTAAAAAAAACAACTCAACAAACTTAGACGGGAACTCAATCTTTTAAATGCCATCTATGAAAAACCCACATCTAACACCATACGTAATGGTGAAAGACCAAATGCTTTACCCCTAAGATCAAGAACAAGACAAGGATGTTCTCTCTCACCACATTATTCAATAGTTACTGAAAGTTACAGCTAGGACAATCAGGCAAAAAAAAAAAAAAAAAAAGAAGCAAGCAAGAAAGGTGTCTATATTGGAAAAGGAAGAAGGAAAATGATCTTTCTTTGGATATGACATGATCTTGTATATATACAATCCTAAGGAAATAAATGAAAATTGTTAGGACACATAAACAAGTTTAGCAAGTTTGCAGGACACAAGATCAATATACAAACTGTATATAGATAAATACAAATTGTATTGTGGGTGATATTCAGGAAGATGGCAGAGTAGGAAGCTCTAGGAATTTACCCCTCCACTGACTCGACCATCAAATTGCCAGGAACTGCCTGAAGCAACTCCGTTGTAGAGTTGCTGCAAGTAGAGCACTTGCAGCATCCAAGAGAGAGGTGGATGAAGAGGCTGGTAGTTTTTGTCAATTTCAGCTTTAATGAGATGGTGGCTACTATTACTCATTCTTAAGCCCTGGAGCAGGCAGTGATGGAAAATAGCAACTCACCCAAACTCCTGGTATGGCTTGCTGGACCCAGAGTGGGTAATAAGGGCTTTGTCCTCCAAAACTTGGAGTTGTTGGTCCTGACTGTTGTTTTTGATCAGTGATTGGCAGCCATGGAGGGTGAACGTAGTTTCAACCCTCAGGCTGAAGTGCCTCCCAGACATGAGAGAATTTGAAAAAACATTTCCTCTCTCTCTGAGAGTCATTTAAGGAAATCTTTGTCAGGACACTGGCTGACTGTAGAGAAAACAGAAGGGAAACTTCAGTGAACACACACAACAAAGGATATATACTCTGCAAAATACAGTATGGAAAAGTTAAGAAAGGATGGCTCCAGCCATGAATGAAGAAACTCCAGCAACCACTGATGAATGGGGAAATCAGATTTCCAGAGAGTTACCACAGCATGATGCTCAGAGTATTTACTTCTTAGCAAAAAACAGAAAATGTATGAAGAAACAGATCAGTATGATCCAGTCATGGGAAATAAAGAGTTTGACAGAAACCATTCCTGGGGAAGTTCAGATATTAGAATTATTAGTCAAAGATGTTACAGTGACTGTCTTAAATGTTAATCAGCTAAAGGAAACCATGAACAAAGAACTAAAGGAAATTAGTAAGGTGATATCTGAACAAAATGAGAGTATCAATAAAGAGATGGAAACTATAAAGGGTAGTCAAAAAGAAATTCTGGAGCTGAAAGGTACAATAAGTGAAAAACTCACAGAGGGATTCAACAGTAGATCTGAGCAAGCAAAAGAAAGAATCAATGAATTTCAAGGTTAGACATTAAGAAATTCCCTAATCTGAGGAGAAGAAAGGAAAAAAGGAACGAAGAAAAGTGAACATAGTCTAAGGAACCTGTGGATACTAGCAACAGAACAATATATACATTATAGGAATCCCAGAGAGAGAAGATACAAATGGGCAGAGAAATATTTGAAGAAATAATGGCCAAACCTTCCTAAATCTGATGAAAGACATGAATACATACATCCAAGAAGCTCAACAAACCCCAAACAGGGTAAATTTAATGAGATCCCTATCTTTGTAAGGGATATATTATAGTCAAATTGCTAAAACTCAAAAACTAAGAGATAATCTTGAAAGTAGCAAGACAGAAGTGACTCCTCATGTACAAAGGATCTTCAATAAGGTTAACAGCAGATTTCTCACCTGAAGCCACAAAGATCAAAAGGCAATGAGAAGACATTCTTAACGTGCTGAAATAAAAACCTATCACCTAAGAATTTCATATCTGGTGAAACCATCCTTCAAGAATGAAGGAGATGAGACAGCAAAAGAGACGAAGATGTGTACAACAGTCTTTTGGACTCTATGGGAGGGGGAAAGGGTGGGGTGATATGGGAGAACAGCACTGAAACATGTAAATGATCACATATGAAATGAATCGCCAGCCCACGTTTGATGCATGATACAGGGTGCTCAGGGCTGGTGCACCGGGATGACCCAGAGGGATGGAATCGGGAGGGAGGTGGGAGGGGGGTTCTGGAAAGGGAACGCATGTATACCCATGGTGGCTTCATGTCAATGTATGGCAAAACCAACACAATAATGTAAAGAAAAAAAATAAATTAATTTAAAAAATAGCTTTTAAAACAAAGAATGAAGGAGAAAATAAGGCATTATCAGATTAAAAAAGCTGAGGATGTTCATTACCAGTAATTTTCCCTACAAGAAATTCTAAAATGAATTATTCAGACTGAAATGAAAGAACACTAGACAGTAACTCGAAGACATAAGAAAATATTAAAAAACACTAGTGAAGGTAAAACTTCATAGTTAAAGAAAAAAAGCCAGCGTTATTGTACTTTCAGTTTAGTGTCTCAATTTTCATGTGATTTAAAAGAAGCATGCATAAAATAAGTATAAATCCATGATAATGGGTATATAACATATAAAGATGTAATCTGTGACAATGGCAACATAGCAACATAGGGAGGAGAGAAGATGTATAGGAGCAGCCTGGATACTATTATAATAGAACTATTATTCAAAACATATTATAATTTCAGGTTGTTAATTGTAATTCCCATAGAAACTCCTAAGAAAATAACTTTAACAATATGCAGAAAAAGAAAGAAGAGAATCAAAATGGTACATTGAAAAAAATCAACTTACTACAAAAAAGGCAGTAATAGAGGAAATGAGGAATAAAAAACAGAAGAAACACAGAAAACAGTAAATCCTTTATATCAGTAATCACATTAAATATAAGAGCTTTAGATTGGATGTTTCTGTCCTCCCCAAATTGTATGCTGAAATCCTACCCTCTAATGTGATGGTATTAGGAGGTAGGGACTTTCAGAGGTTCAGTTCAGTTCCATCGCTCAGTCGTGTCCGACTCTTTGTGACCCCATGAACGCAACACACCATGCCTCCCTGTCTATCACCAACTCCCGGAGTCCACCCTAACCCATGTCCATTGAGTCAGTGATGCCATCCAGCCATTTCATCCTCTGACGCCCCCTTCTCCTCCTGCCCCCAATCCTTCCCAGCATCAGGGTCTTTTCCAATGAGTCAACTCTTCACATCAGGTGGCCAAAATATTGGAGTTTCAGCTTCAACATTAGTCCTTTCAATGAACACCCAGGACTGATCTCCTTTAGGATGGACTGGTTGGATCTCCTTGCAGTCTAAGGAACTCTCAAGTCTTCTCCAACACCACAGTTCAAAAGCATCAGTTCTTTGGCACTCAGCTTTCTTCACCGTCCAACTCTCACATCCATACATGACTACTGGAAAAACCATAGCCTTGACCAGACAGACCTTTGTTGGCAAAGTAATGTCTCTGCTTTTAAATATGCTGTCTAGGTTGGTCATAACCTTCCTTCCAAGGAGTAAGTGTCTTTTAATTTCATGGCTGCAATCACCATCTGCAGTGATTTTGGAACCCCCCAAAATAAAGTCTGACACTGTTTCCACTGTTTCCCCCTCTATTTCCCATGAAGTGATGGGACCAGATGCCATGATCTTCGTTTTCTGAATGTTGAGCTTTAAGCCAACTTTTTCACTCTCTTCATAATTAGGTCATAAAGTGGAGTCCTCAGGAATGGGATTAGTGTCCTTATCTCGATGACAGAGCTTGCTTCCTCTCCCTCTGCTTTCCCCCAAGTAAGGATAGAACAAGAAGTCAGTGGCAAGCCAGGAAGTGTGGTCTCACCAAGACATTAGGCATGCTGGCATCCTGATCTTGGTCTCAGCCTTCAGAACTATGAGAAATAAAAGTTTGTTGTTTAAGCCATCCAGTTTATGGTATCTGTTACAGCAGCTCAAATTAAGATAGCATGTAAGTGGTGAGAAGACTGAATTAGTAATGAAAAATCTTACAACAAAGAAAATCCCAGAAACAGATGACTTTACTGGAAGACTCTGTAGATTATTCACAAATTCTTCAAACAAATTGAAGAAGAGGAAACATTTCTGATACTCACTCTATAAGGCTAGCATTACTTTGACACTTAAACTATACAGAGGCACTACAGGAAAGAAGCAACAGATGAAAATCTTTATGAATACAGGTGCAAGTATCCAACAAAATACTAGCAAGCCAAATTCAGCAGCATATGAAAAGGATCATCCCATGATCAAGTGGAATTTATTTCTGAAATGAAAGCATGGTTTAATAAATTAAAATTAACCAATACAGTAAATCACATTATTAGAAAGAAGGAACAAACCCACATCATTCTGGTTGTTGCAGAAATAGCATTTAATAAAACTTAACATAAAAACAGTAAATGAGGAATAGTAGAGAAATTCCTCAACATGATAAAAGCCTTTTTCTAACACTGAGTTTTAAACCAGCTTTTTCACTCTCCTCTTTCACCTTCATCAAGAGGCTCTTTAGCCTCTTCACTTTCTGCCATAAGGGTGGTGTAATCTGCATATCTGAGGCTATTGATATTACTCCCAGCAATCTGGATTCCAGCTTGTGTTTCATCCAGCTGGCATTTTGCGTGATGTACTCTGCATATAAGTTAAATGAGCACGGTGACAATATACAGTCTTGACATGCTCCTTTCCCATTTTGGAACTAGTCCTTTTTTCCATATCTGATTCTGTTGCTTCTTGACCTGCATACAGATTTCTCAGGCAGCACGTAAGCAAAAAGCTGGAATTCTCTTGCTTTTTCTATGATCCAACAGATGTTGGCAATTTGATCTCTGGTTCCTCTGCCTTTTCCACTCCACCATCTTTAAGTCATAAAATAAAAAAATAAATCTAGTTGAAGGGGCCTGCCACAAATATTTTTGCTATATGGAACAGATCACATTTTCCCTACATCTACTGATGTCAGCAATTACATGTCAATGGCAGGAAGCTGCAATGACATGAAGTCTCCTATGACAAGGATTGTATCTTAGACTATAATTCCATCTGAATGTGTTAAATGAGTTGTGTAATAAATAGTTAACATTAAAAAAATAAACTATTCCATTTACAGTAGCATGAAAATAATACAAGTTAGGGATGAGTTTGACAACTGAAAAACTTTTACTCTGAATGTTACAGAACTGAAGGAAATTAAATTAGAACTAAATAAATGGAAAAACAGTCCATGTTCATAGATTGAAAGGCTTAATATGAAGGGGGAAATTTTTCCAAATTTATCTAAAGATTCAACACAATGCATATCAAAATCCTAGATGATTTCCTTGTAGAAACTGACAGTAAGTTTCTAAATTTACCTGGAATTCATGGGACTCAGGACAGCCAGTACAGTCTTCTAGAAGAATTACAAAATGTAGAACTCACACTTTCCAATTTCATAACTTATTGTAAAGTTTTATTAAATAAGACACATGTGGTAGTGGCCTAAGGCTAGATCAATGGCACAGAATCAAGAATCAAGAAATAAGCCTTAACAAATACAACTCATTTACCTTTGACATATTGCCAGGACAATTCAAAGGAGTTTAGTTCAGTTCAGTCTCTCAGTTGTGTCCAACTCTTTGTGACCCCATGGACTACAGCATGCCAGGCTTCCCTGTCCATCATCAACTTTCAGAGCTTGCTCAAACTCCTGTCCATCGAAACGGTGATGCCATCCAACCATTTCATCCTCTGTCATAGCCTCTTCCTCCTGCCTTCAATCTTTCCCAGGATCAGGGTCATTTTCAATGAGTCAGTTTTTCTCATCAGGTGACCAAAATATTGGAGCTTCAGCTTCAGCATCTGTCCTTCCAATGAACACCCAGGACTAATTTCCTTTAGGATTGACTGGTTTGATCTCTTTGCAGTCCAAGGGACTCTCAAGAGTCTTCTTGAACTGGAGCCTATTATACAGAGTGAAGTAAGCCAGAAGGAAAAACAGCAATACAGTATACTAACGCATATAGATGGAATTTAGAAAGATGTAATTTAGAAAGATGTCTCCTCTATGTGAGACAGCAAAAGAGAAGCAGATGTATAGAACAGTCTTTTGGACTCTATGGGAGAGGGCAAGGGTGGGATGGTATGGAAGAATGGCATTGAAACATGTAAATTATCATATGTGAAATGAATCACCAACCCAGGTTTGATGCATGATACAGGGTGCTCAGGGCTGGTGCATCGGGATGACCCAGAGGGATGGAATCCGGAGGGAGGTGGGAGGGGAGTTCTGGAAAGGGAACACATGTATACCCATGGTGGATTCATGTCAATGTATGGCAAAACCAACACAATAATGTAAAGAAAAAAGTCTTTCTTGAATTTGTTACAATAAAGAAAATAAATAATAATAAAAAAAAGAGTCTTCTCCAACACCACAGTTCAAAAGCATCAGTTCTTTAGAACTAAGCCTTCACGGTCCAATTCTCACATCCATACATGACTACTGGAAAAACCATATCTTTGACTATATGAACCTTTGTCAGCAAAGTAATGCCTCTGTTTTTTGTCATGTTATCTAGGTATGTCACAGATTTTCTTCTAAGGAACAAGTGTCTTTTAATTTCATGTCTGCAGTCACCATCTGCAGTGATTTTTCCCAAGAAAATAAAGTCTGTCACTTTTTCCTTTGTGTCCCATCTATTTGCCGTGAAGTGATGGGACCAGATGCCATGATCTTATTCTTTTTAATGTTGAGTTTTAAACCAGCTTTTTCACTCTATTTCACTTTCATCAAGAGGCTCTTTAGTTCCTCTTCACTTTTTGCCATAAGGGTGGTGTCATCTGCATATCTTAGGTTATTGATATTTCTCCCAGCAATCTTAATTCCAGCTTGTGCTTCATCCAGCCCAACATTTTGCATGATGTACTCTGCATATAAGTTAAATGAGCAGGGTGACAATATACATCCTTGACTTACTCCTTTTCCAATTATGATCCAGTCTGTTGTTCCATGTCCAGTTCTAACTGTTGTTTCTTGACCTGCAAACAGATTTCTCAGGAGGCAAGCAACATGGTCTGGTATTCTCACCTCTTTAAGAATTTTCCAGTGTGGTCACAGTCAAAGGCTTTGGCATAGTCAATAAAGCAGAAGTAGATGTTTTTCTGGAACTCTCTTGCTTTTTTGATGATCCAATGGATGTTGGCAATTTGATTTCCGGTTCCTCTGCCTTTTTTAAATCCAGCTTGAACATCTGGAAGTTCTTGATTCACATACGGTTGAAGCCTAGCTTGGAGAATTTTGAGCATTACTTTACTAGTGTGTGAGATGTGTGCAATTATGCAGTAGTTTGAACATTCTTTGGCATTGCTTTTCTTTGGGACTGGAATGAAAACTGACTTTTTCCAGTCTTGTGGCCACTGCTGAGTTTTCCAAATTTGTTGGCATACTGAGTGCAGCACTTTCACAGCATCATCTTTTAGGATTTGAAATAACTCAGCTGGAATTCCATTACCTCCATGAGCTTTGTTCGTAGTGATGCTTCCTAAGGACCACTTGACTTCACATTCCAGGATGTCTGGCTCTAGCAAGTGATCACAGCATTGTGGTTATCTGGGTCATGATAGTCCTTTTGTGTATTCTTGCCACCTCTTCTTAATATCTTCTGCTTCTGTTAGGTCTTTGGTGTTTCTGTCCTTTACCATGACCATCTTTGCATGAAATGTTCCCTTTGTATCTCTAATTTTCTTGAAGAGATCTCTAGTCTTTCCCATTCTATTGTTTTCCTCTATTTCTCTGCATTGATCACTGAGGAAGCCTTTGTTGTCTCTCCTTTTGGTTCTTTGGAACTCTGCATTCAAATTGGTATTCTTTTCCTTTTCTCCTTTGCCTTTCACTTCTCTTCTCAGCTGTTTGTAAGGTCTCCTCAGACAGCCATTTTGCCTTTTTGTATTTCTTTTTCTTGGGGATGGTTTTGATCACCATCTCCTGTACAGTGTCACAAACCTCTGTCCATAGTTCTTCAGGGACTCTATCAGACCTAATCCCTTGAATCTATGTATCACTTCCACTGTATAATCATAAGGGATTTCACTTAGGTCATACATGAATGGTCTAGTGGTTTTCCCCTTTCTTCAATTTATGTCTGAATTTGGCAGTAAGGAGTTTATGATCTGAGCCACAGTCAGCTCCTCGTCTTGTTTTTGCTGACTGTATAGAGCTTCTCCATCTTGAGCTGCAAAGAATATAATCAATCTGATTTCAGTGTTGATCATCTGGTGATGTCCACATGTAGACACTTCTCTTGTGTTTTTGGAAGAGGGTGTTTGCTATGACCAGTGTGTTCTCTTGGCAAAACTCTGTTAGCCTTTGCCCTGCTTCATTTTTTACTCCAAGGCAAACTTGCCTGTTACTCCAGGTTATCTCTTGACTTCGTACTTTTGCATTCCAGTCCCCTATAATGAAAAGGACATATTTTTTTGGTGTTAGTTCTAGGTCTTGTAGGTCTTCACAGAACTATTCAACTTCAGCTTCTTCCACATTAGTGGTTGGGGCATAGACTTGGATTACTGTGATATTGAATGGTTTGCCTTGGAAACAAACAGATTATTTTGTTGTTTTGGAGATTGCAGCCAAGTACTGCATTTTGGACTTTTTTGGCTGTGAGGGCTAATCTATTTCTTGTAAGGGACTCTTGCCTGCAGTAGTAGATATAATGGTCATCTGAGTTAAATTCTCCCATTCCAGTCCATTTTAGTTCGCTGATTCCTAAAATGTTGATGTTCACTCTTGCCATCTCGTGTTTGACCACTTCCAATTTACCTTGATTCACGGACGTTGCATTCCAGGTTCCCATGCGCTATTGCTCTTTACAGCATCTGACTTTACTTCCATTACCAGTCACATTCACTGGGCATTGTTTTCACTTTGGCTCCGTCTCTTAATTCTTTCTGGAGTTACTTCTTCACTCTTCTCCGTAGCATATTAGGCACCTACCGACCTGTGGAGTGTATCTTTTAGTGTCGTATCTTTTTGCCTTTTCATAGTGTTCATGGGGTTCTCAAGGCAAGGATACTGAAGTGGTTTGCCATTCCCTTCTCCAGTGGACTGTTTTGTCACAACTCTCCAATGGTGAATGAATAGTCTTTTTGGAGGGTGGGGGAGGGATAAATAGGGAGATTGGGATTGACGTATGCACACTAATATATAAAATAGAAAACTGATTATGACCTATGGTACAGCATAGGGAATTCTTCTCAGTTGTCTGTAATGATCTCTATGAACAGGGAAATAAGGAAAGGAATTTAAAAAAAAAGTGAGGGGACTTTCCTGATGCACCTCCACTGCTGGGGGCACAAGTTCGAGCCCTGGTTGGAGAACTAAGGTCTCACATGCCACGTGGCGTGACCAAAACAAACAAACAAAACAAGAGTTTTTTTGGGTCACGCCTCGTGGCATGTGAGACCTTAGTATATATAGAAGTGACTCACTTTAGTGTACAGCAGAAAGTAACACAACATTGTAAATCAATTATATTCCAATAAAGTCAGAATGTGACAAATAAATCCTCCATAAATAAACTTAAAAAAAAAAAAGAATAGTCTTTTCAACAAATGGTAGTGGGACAACTGGCTGGGTACGTGCAAAAGAATAAAGTTTGATAAAATCCCTAGAAGAGAACATAGGCAAAACATTCTCCAACATAAATTGTACCAGTGTTTTTTTAGGTCAGTCTTTGAAGGCAATAGAAATAAAAGCAAAAATAAATAAGATCTAATCAAACTTACAAGCTTTTGTACAGCAAAAGTAACCATAAACAAAATGAAAAGACAACCTATGGACTAGGAGAAAATACTTGTAAATGAAGTGACTGACAAGGACTTAATTTCCAAAATAAACAGCTCATACAACTCAATAAAAAAAAAAAACCAAACAACTCCATCAAAAAAATGGGCAAAAGACCTAAATAGGCATATCTCCAAAGCAGACATACAGATGGCCATTGGGCACATAAAAAGATGCTCAACATCGCTAATTATCATGTGCGTGCCAAGTCACTTTAGTCGTGTCTGACTCTTGGCAGCCTTTATGGACTACAAACGGCCAGGCTCCAGGAAGGAATTCTCCAGGAAGGAATAGTGGAGTGGGTTGCCCTGGCCTCCTCCAGGGGATCTGCCTGACCTGGAGATCGAACCCGTGTCTCTTTTGTCTCCTGTACTGGCAGGCAAGTTCTTTACCACTAGTACCACCTGGTAAGCCCCACTAATTATTAGAGAAATTAAAATCAAAATTACGAGGTACCACTTCACACTGCTCACAATGACTGTCATTAAAAAGTCTACAAATAACAAAGACTAGAAGGATGTGGAGGGTGTGGGTGTGTATATTGTTGGGAGACAATGTAAATTGGTATAGCCACTATGGAAAATAGTATGGAGGTCCTCAAAAAGGTAGAGTCACCATATCATCCTGAAATCCTACTCCTGGGCATACATCTGGAGGAAACTATAATTCAAAAAGATATATACACTCCAATGTTCATAGCAGCACTGTTTACAAAACCTGAGACATGGAAATGACCTAAATGCCCATTGACATATTAATGGATAAAAATGATTTGGTATACATATACAATGGAATGGACTTCTCTGGTGGCTCAGATGGTAAAGAGTCTGCCTGTAGTACAGGAGACTGGGGTTCAATACTTGGATCAGGAGGATCCCCTGCAGAAGGGAATCGCAATGCACTCCAGCATTCTTGCCACGAGAATTCGTGGAAAGTCGAGCCTGGTGGGCTACAGTCGGTCACAATCGAGCAATTTTCACTCACAGTGGAATATTCCTCAGCCCTCAAAAAGAATGAAATAATGTCATTTGCAGCAACATGGATAAACCTAGACATTATCAAAGTCAGTCAGAAAGAGAAAGCCAAATAGTATATCACATCACTTATATGTGGACTCTAAAATATGACACAAATGAACTTATGAGACAGAAACAGATTCACAGCCATAGAGAACAGAATTGTGGTTGCCAAGGGGGAGGGGGTTGGAGGAAAAACGAATTGGGAGTTTAGGGATTAGCCGATGCAATTTATTATATACAGAATGGATAAACAAGTCCTACCATGTAACACAGGGAACTATATTCTGTGACAGGAATACGAAAAAGAGTATATATAACTGCATCACTTTCCTCTACAGAAGAAATTAACATAACATAACACTAAATCAACTATACTTTAATTTTAAAAAAAGGAATGATGTTGGACCCCCTACTTCATATCATATATAAAAATTATCTCCAAACAGATGAAACACTTCAATAGGAGTAATGGTTACAGGCTGCAGGGCTTGTTTGGGGGGCAATGAAAATATTCTAAAACTGATTATGGTGATGCTTGCACAACTCCATGAGTATAGTAAAAGTCACTGAATTTCACACTTCAAGTAGGTGAATTGTATGTGAGTTTTATCTTAAAAAATATTTTTAAAAATGAAACAAAAGATTATCACTACTGTTCCCACAGACAAGGAAAGAATAATAAGGAATACTAGGAATACCTCTATGCCCACCAATTTAGTAACTTAGATTCAATGCTCCAATTCCTGGAAAGATAGAAACTACCAAAACTCACACAAGGAGAGACGATCTGAATAGGCCTATGTTTATTTTAAAAGCTGGATCAATAATTAACAAATCCCCCAAATGAGAGTACACCAGGGCCAGATGCTTTCACTGCTGAGTCTGACCAAACAGGGAGAAACTGTATCAATTCTCTGCAATCCTCTCCTGAAAAACAGAAGAGAGAGAACATTCCCTAACTCATTCTATTACCAAGACATTGATATAAGACTAAGACATGTACAAAAAAGAAGCACAAACCAGTCCTTCTCATGAGCACAGATGCAACGAATTGTTGGCAAGCTGAATCTAATTATGTGTAAAAAGAATCACATACCATAACCAAGTGGGATTTATTCCAGGTATGCCAGTTTGGCTGGTTCAGTAGTAAAAAAATTAATTAATGTAATCTAAGATACCAACATGATCAAGAAGATAACTCATGTCATCATATTAGTGATGCAGAAAAGAATGAAAAATCCAACATTCATGCTATAATTGAAAACTTTCAGCAAACTAGGAAGAGGGAATAACTTCAACTTGATAAAGAACATCTACTAAAAAACCCTATAGCTAATCTTATACTTAGTGGTGAGAAACTGGACCTTTACCCTATGACTGAGAACAAGGCAAGCATATCCCCTTTTACCACTTCTACTCAAGACCTTACCAGAAGACCTCCTGGAAGGAGGGCATGGCAACCCATCCAGTATTCTTGCCTAGAGAATCCCCATGAACAGAGGAGCCTGGCAGGTCCATAGGGTAGCAAAGAGTTGGACATGACTGAAGCAACCTAGCACAGCACAGCACAGTACAAGGACATAAAAACTATATGAACTGAGAAAGAAGAAATAAAACTGTATTTGTTCACAGACAGAATTACTGTTTACGTAGAAAGTTCTGAAGAATCAACAAAAAAATCTGTGAATAAAGCAACATCACAGCACACAAGGTTAATAGTAGATAAATGTGGACTGCCAGAGAACAATTAGAATTTGAAATAGAGAATTCCCTGGAGGCCAAGTGTTCAGGACTCTGTGCTTTTACTGCCAAGGGCCTGGGTTCAATCCCAAGCTGGGGAACTAACATCTCACAAGCCATCCCACTAACATCCCACAAGTGTGGCATAGCCACCGCCCCCCGACCCCAAAAAAAAGTGAAATAGAAAAATACAGCACAATTTACAAAAGCACGCACACAAATGAAATACTTAGGTATAAATCTTATGAAATATGTACAGGCTGTACATGAGGAAAACTAGAAAACTCATTATAGAAATCAAAGATCTAAATAAATGAGGATAGTCCAAGTTCACGGACTAGAACACTCAACATTATTAAGATGTCAATTCCTTCCCGACTTGATCTATTGTCATGTAACACTAGTCATCAGCAAACTTTTTGTAGGTATTAACAGATACTAAGGTTTATATGAAAAGACAAAAGACCTAGAATAGCCAACACAATACTGAAGAACAAAGTTGGAGGACTGATATTTTCAACTTTAAAACTAACTGTAAAGCTACAGTAATCAAAACAGAGTGGTACTGGCAACATTATAGACAAGTAGGTCAATGGGACAGAATACAGGACCCAGGAAAAAACCGCCACAATTACAGTCAACTAATTTCTGGCAAAGGAACAAAGGCAATTTAATTAAGGATAGTCTTTACAAGAAATGGTTATGGAACAACTGGACATCCATGTGCACCCCCCCACCCCCAAACCAAAAAACTCCACACAGATTTTACAAATTTCACAAAAATTATCTCAAAATGGATCATGATAGCCTAAATGTAAAACCCAAAACTATAAAACTACTATCTGAAAACACAGGAGAAAATCTAGGTGACTGTGGGTTTGGCGATGAGTCTAGATATAATCCAAAAGCACAATTCATAAAAGAAAAAAACTGATGTTGTACAGCATTAAAATTAAAAACTGCTCTTCAAAAGGTACTATTAAGTAAATGGCAACATAAGCCACAGAGACGGAGAACATATTTGCAAAACACTTACCTGAAAGAGGACTGGTATTCAAAATATACAAAAAACCCTTAAAATTCCATCAGAAAACAAAGAAGCTAATTAAAATACAGGCAAAGATGTGAACAAATACTTCATCAAAAATGATATTAAGGTGGAAAATGAGCATTTGGAAAAAATGCTCAACTTCATGTCATGAGAAATCACTGCACACCTGTTTGAATGGCTAAAATCTAAACACTGGCAGCACTAAGCATTGGTGAGGATGTGAAACAACCGCAACTCTTATTCTGCTGGTGGGAAGGTAAACTGATGCAGCTGCTTTGGAAGAGTTTGGCAGTTTCTTGTAAAACTAAACGTAGTTTCACTTTATGACCCAGCGATCACATGTCTAGGTTTTTACCCAGCTGCTCTGAACGCTTATCTCCGCATGAGAGCCTGAATCTGAATGCTCACAGCAGCTTCACCCTAACAGTCAAGAGCACGAAGCACCAAGACGTCCTTCAGTGGGGTACCAGGTAAACAGGCTGTGGCAGAGTCAGACAGCAGGAAAAAGAAACAACTCAGGGTACACTTAGCAGATGGGAGAGCCTCAAATTCTGTTGGTCAAAATAGCCAGGTGCAAGTAAGTACATGCTGTATGATTCCATTTACATGAAGTACAACCATAGACAGAACCAACCTATGATAAGGGCAGTAGATCAGTGTTTACTTTGGGGGCTGGGGGTGGGTGCAGAAGTGTATTGACTACAAAGGGGCACTCTTTCTAGGGTTACACAGTAACGCTGTGGCTCTTTATTTGGATCTTAGCCATGGTTGTATGTATGTGCCAAAATACACAAAACTGTAAATTTAAGACGTGGGTCTTTATCTCTCTGGAATTATACCGCAATAGAATTGATTATTTTGGGGTAAAAGTTAAGATGGTTACTTTAGAGGGAAGAAGAGGGCTGTGATTGGGATACAGTGGTTTGTGACTAGCAAAGTTATATTTCTTACCCTGGGGGATCATTTCAAAGTTTTTAAGAAATTACAAGGCTAATTATTAGTTTCATACACTTTTATCTGTGCTGTGAAAGTGAAAGTCAAGTTGCTCAGTTGTGTCCGACTCTTTGCGACCCCATGGACTGCAGCCTACCAGGCTCCTCGGTCCATGGGATTTTCTAGGCAAGAGTACTGGAGTGGGGTGCCATTTCCTTCTCCAGGGGATCTTCCTGACCCAGGGATCGAACCCGGGTCTCCCGCATTGTAGGCAGATGCTTTACCGTCTGAGCCACCAGGGAAATTTTTATAATAAAAAAGTACATCCTTTCAAAGGTGTCCATCACAGGTTAGGTTGGACTATATAACCTCTAAAATAACTTTAAACTCTCAAACTGTGACTTTTAATTACTATGATAAAAAACAATAAGGTTATTTTCTAGTTAATGATCTTTTGTAATACCCAGGTTTTAAAAAAATTATATGATAAACTTGTGAGTGATAGTTTTCTGAACCAGGAGCCACTGGATGTCTGGACTTCTCAGCACCATCTCCTAGTCATAACCCCCTGGAAAATACAACTAAGATAAAATCACCAGTTAAGTTGTATACCAGCATTTGTTCACACATCTGTAATAACGGAAATCTAACAACCTGAATGTCTTTCTGCAGGTGGACCGAGAAGCAACTTGTGGAAGGAATATACATATTCAGACGACAAAACGCTTGCCCTTTAGCAATAAAAAGTAATGTACTATTGAAATAAGCCAAAGTGAAGTGAATTTCAGCATAAATTTCCACCATGCTGAGTAAAAGAAGCCAGACTCCCTCCCTTAAAAAATATAGTGTATGATGTCATTCATATGAAATCACAGACAATGCATACTAAAGTGGCAGAAAGCAGACTAATGTTTGCCTCCTGGATATGGGTGGAGGGAAGGTAGGGGTGAGATGCAAGATGTCAGAGGTGCACAGAAACTTTTGGGTCTGATTTCTTCCTTCTCTTGATTGTGGTGAATGTTTCATAGGTATTTACACAGTTTAAATCTTATCAAACTGTATACTTTGAGGTGCTTAGTATGTCAACTGGTGCTCCATAAAGCTGTTTGTAAGTAACAGTGTATACACAGATGTTTCACTCCCTCCTCCACCCCCTCCCATCTTCTGATCACACTGTCCTCATAAGGTGAGGGAAGACAGAAACCACCACTGCTCTCACCCTGCCCTGACATCAAAGCTTGCCCTGACAAGCTTCGTTTGACCAGGGTTATCGAATTATCCAAGTTTTGTTTACACAGAGGTAACAAGTCCTTGGGGTGGCAAAGAGTCGGACATGACTGAGTGACTGAGCACACACACAATACTTTCAGAGAGACCAGGTCTCTGACATAGGATCCCAAATACCCGGGTCCTGTCCGTCACAAGCCAACACACTATGCATCGCTAGGCAATATGTACAATGAGAAACAGAGGCAAAGGAGCCCTGGGTTCTAACATCATCACTGGATTGCACACAACATTATACTGGAGTCTAGCGCACAATCAGCGATGGCTTCAGGTTGAAACGCTCTAGTGAAGCAGCCTTGACTGTTCCGAGGACCTCTTTAGCCTAGGCTATGCAGGCCACGCGGCCACACTGGACGAAGGCAGACAGCCTGCTTTGTTTCTCTTCCGCAGTCCTATACCAGATGAGAGTTGACCACTCCAGTTCAAGGAAGGCTGTCTCAGGAGAGCCAGATTCTAGCTGCGGTGCACAGGCTTGGTTGCCCTGTGACAGGTGGGATCTTAGTGCCCAGCCAGGGTTCTAGAGACCCTGCATCTCAGTGAAGATCCCCCGTGCTGCAACGAGGACCCCACTCAGCCAGAAAAAGAGAAAGCAAGCCTAGGATCCCTTCCCACTCCAGTGAGGCACAGAAGGCAACCTCGTAAAGAGAATCCACTCTCCTGGAAGTCCTTCCTCCATTACCGCAGCCTTATTTTTTGTACTATAAAATGACCAATTTATATCTACACTGAGGTACAATGTAGTCTTACATTTAAGATAATCAAAAGCCCACAGGCTTCACCATCTGCAACGTCTTCAAGATACCAGGGTAAGTGGAACTCTGTGTGGACAACCAGACTTGAACAGAGCAGACTCGCCAATGTGAGAGAAACGTCAGAGGGGCAAACACTCAAGTAATGTGCAGTACAGCACTGATGAACTTCATGAAAAGAGGCAAACTGCTTATGTACAAAACCTCTTTGAGTCCTTTATTAACATCTGGAGATGTGCCATACGTATAATTACAGCATCACACCAGCTACAGAAGTACAGAGAACCACGAATGTACTTCGGAACAAGGATCTCAGAGCAACTTATGGGGTTGCCTGCTCTGAGCCTCCACAAAAAACCCAACTCTGACACACGCGGGACAGACAATGTAACAATTTCACTTCGAAATGGTTCCTTAGAAAATGACAAGAATTGGCAGTTCAAACCCTTTAGAGTGAGATGTGGCAGGTCTCTCAAGTGCCATGGCACTGCTTTAGAAGGCCGGCATGGGCATCTGAAGGTCAGACAGAGTAAGAACCGACGAGGGCGAGGGGAAGAGGTTTGATTTTCAGTGTAGAGAGAGAACAGATGGTCCAAGTGGATACTTTCAGTTCAGGCTCAGTATGGGTCCTGCAGGAATCCGTCAGATAAATAGTTTATCAACTGGAAGGCTGAAAAACCCCAGCCTGTCACTTGTGTCACTGATTCCAACCGGGCGAGCCTGCTGCAGCGGGAGTCAGGTACGACACAGTAAGCCTAAGAGGGGGACGCCTGAAAGAAAGACTGGAGTCCACTGTCAGATCAGTTCTGATCCTTCCGTATCACTGGATGTTCTGGGTCCCTCTGCTTTCACGTGTGAATCAAGGAACGCTTTCCTTTATCTCAATGTTCCACTTTGAAAATAACCAATCCCTTCCCCCACCCCCAACATCATTCTCCATAAATTCTTTTTTCAAAGTCCTGATTCAGAGTCTAGACTTTTTCCTTTCGCTTCAATTTTGACACCTTCTTGACAGTCCCATTCTTGTTTAGAAGCTTCAGGACACGATCTTTATGATCTAAAACTTTAAGCATGGAGTCTCTGGCCTCACTGATTTGATCCATCACAAGTTTACACCTCTGCATATTTCCCTGAAACAAAAGACATTACATCATCAATCAGTAATCTTCAAGACAGTGTGGCTTTTAAAGAACTTCTCACCTTTGAATTGAGCCATTTTGAGGGCTTTCACATAGAAAAAAAACATTTTACTGTTTCTGGATAATGCAGGCTAAAGAAAAAAATTGGTTTTTACCAAAGATATTAGTGGAGAGAGGGGAAGGGAGAAATAAGGGGAGGGGAAGGGCTCCTTCAAACCTGTATTAGTTCATTTATTCGGTGTAAATCATCATCAGTTGCTGCTTTTTTCTTTGGGATAATCCCTTCCTGTAGGTTGGTGAGTCTTTCGTAAACATCATGTTCTAGATTTGTCTGCAACAAACGAGGAGGAGGGAATCACGACCTCAGAAATAAATACTTTTCTTCATCAAACTCAGGCAAAAAACCCACCTTGAATCACCTGAGTAAACTGGTATCAGGTCTATTTGGGTGATAGAATCATTTCTCCCAATGACTAAGATACAGTCCAGTAAGGAAAGTTAATCAACCATTTACATCACAATTGGCCGCAATTCAGAGCACCTTTTTTTTGGCGGCACCACACAGCACGTGGGACCTTAGTTCCCTAAGATAGCCACCCTGACCTCCCTGCAGTGGAGGCTCAGTCTTAACCACTGCACCACCGCGCAAGTCCAAGGAGAGCTTTTAAGCTCTCCCCCAAATTCACAATTTCTCTGAAAAACAAATCTATAAGTTCCATAAAAATATGCTTTTATGCTAAATTTAAACCTAGCCATGGCACTACTTTAAAAAAAAAACACTCATAAAAAGACAGTGTTCTTCAGCTCATGGCTACTCCAGAGACAGACAGACTTTGTGAGATTCTTTTAATCGGCCCAAGGGTCATGGAAAGGGCTGAGCACAGAAGGCACTGGACGGATGGGATCAACGGCGGTTTACCAGTCAGCACACTGGCGGCCCAGGGAGGGGACACTGCGTGCCACGCAGAGCCACATGGGCGCACGCCGCCACAGAGAGAAGAGGGGACATGCAGGGGCTGCAGGAGGCAGGCTTCGTAGTATCAAGAGGGCATGGTGCCCCCTGGTGCTCCCAGGAGGCCATCACTGGCTTGTTTGAGTATCTCAAGCTGGCACAGAACTGAAGCCCACTATTCAGGGAGAAGCGGGAACTAGGCCTGATTCCCAGTGTAGGAGCAGAGTGAGAATGGGGTGACAGGCCACCTGAGGCGCCCGCCCTCTGTTTCAGACGTCACAGCAACACAGAATATGAACCTGAACTTACAAAACTAGGTCTTACAAACTCAAGGTGTTTTGTATATTTTGGTTATGGGGAAACAAAACTAAGATACATTTAGATTATATCCATGGAATAGTTACATTACACAGCACACAAAGATTCCACCCATGTTAACTGGGAACACTTCAGAATCACTCTAAAGAAAATGCTCTATGAACTCAGATGTCCTCAGCAGGACGTAACTAACTGCTAGAGTGCCACCTACCAGCTGCAGCAACTGGGCAGCACAGAGGTGAACCTTCCAGCCTTGGGCACGACACGATACTCCTTTCTGATTAGCTATTTCCTGCAGCATAGCTTTCTTCTCCTCTGGAATCATTAAAAAAAAAAAAATATATATATATATACACACACACACACACACACACACACACACACACACACACACACACA
>ML661353.1:3941981-4025115 GCA_007570785.1 Antilocapra americana | reverse complement strand
ACACACACACACACACACACACACACACACACACACACACACACACATATATAAATAAAAGTCATTGAGAACATAAGTCACAATATGAATAAAAGCTCTTGTGGTTCACTCCAGCAAAATAAGACTTACTTTGCTAATCTAATGAGTTCAAAAGAGAGTAAGCTAATACTCTAAAGTTTCAAATGAGGGAAAACGGTCTTCAGTGGCTTGGAGCCTTGCTCACGTGTGATGTTTGCAAGCATGTGAAGAGCCTGGGCATTATGCTTAGAAACTCTGTGGCGTTATCTACATCTTGGAAGAAATCACAGTGCTCCAACTTAAGTAACATTTAAATTCAGGTGGAAAAGTCCACGAATCAGCACTGTAGCAAAATAAATATGAATTTTATCATTTGGACTTGGGAAAGAAAAAACTAGGATTGAGGGGCCCCTGTCAGAGGTGAGTTTAGATATATCTGTGAAGTTTTAATATTACTGCTCACCAGGACTTAAAATGGATTTTATGCATTACATGGATAATCAAAAACTATTTTTAAAAAATCAAAATTATCTTATTATTGAAGAAATCAATATTTTTGCTGTTTAAAATTTTGGCTGCACTGGATCTTTGCTGTGGCACTCAGACTTTCTCCAGTTGCAGAGCATGGGCTCCAGAACGCGTGGGCTCAGTTGTTGTGGTATGTGGGATCTTAGTTCCCCCCTAGGGACTGAACCCTCATCCCCTGCACTGGAGGGTAGATTCTTGGACAGGGAATGGGGAGTAGACATGGGAAATCTCTTTATCTTCCATTCAACTTTGTTGTGAACCCAAAACTGATAAACTTTACTTCCTAGAGCAATTAACAACAACACATAAAACCCAAACTTATCTGGTAGGCAAATATTAGCAAGAAAGTAATGTGACAATCTTAAACTTTTTGAGATAATTATTGATTCACATGTAACTGTAGGAAATAATAGAGAGAAGTCCTATGTATTCTTTATCCAGTTTCCCCCAGTGGTAGTATCTGGCAAAGCTGCAGAGTAACATCACAACCATGCTACTGGTGAAGTCCACTGATTCTCTTCAGCTTTCATCAGTTTTATACGGTCTTGTGTCTGTTGTTATGAGCATTATAAAAAAA
This sequence comes from Antilocapra americana, assembly GCA_007570785.1. Classification (NCBI taxonomy): domain Eukaryota; kingdom Metazoa; phylum Chordata; class Mammalia; order Artiodactyla; family Antilocapridae; genus Antilocapra; species Antilocapra americana. The sequence goes on along the minus strand of ML661353.1, from coordinate 4,023,992 downwards.
AAAACTTTTCAGCTCAAAATAATTATAGATTCACAGAAGCTGCAATGATAGTATAGAGATATACCTGGTAAGAGACCCGTCTTTAGAACATAGGAGGAATTTTTACCACTCAACAACAGAGAAATGAATTAAAAAGGGCAAAATAAGCAATCCCACTGCTGGGCATACACACCGAGGAAACCAGAATTGAAAGAGCCACGTGTACCCCAATGTTCATCGCCGCATTGTTTACAATAGCCAGGACATGGAAGCAACCTAGATGCCCATCAACTGACGAATGGATAAGAAAGCTGTGGTACATAGACACAATGGAATATTACTCAGCATTAAAAAAAATTCATTTGAATCAGTTCTACTCAGGTGGACGGAACTGGAGCCCATTATCCAGAGTGAAGTAAGCCAGAAGGAAAAACAACAATACAGTATACTAATGCATATATATGGAATTTAGAAAGATGGTAACGAGAACCCTGCATGCGAGACAGCAAAAGGAACGCAGATGTATAGAACAGACTCGTGGACTCTGTGGAAGAGGGCAAGGGTGGGATGATATAGGAGAATGGCATTGAAACATGTTAATTATCATATGTGAAATCAATCGTCAGCCCAGGGTTGATGCTCTGGGCTGGTGCACCGAGATGTGGGGGGGGGGGGAGGGAGGGGGGAGGGGGGAGGGAGGGGGGTTCTGGAGGGGGAGCGTGTGTATACCCAAGGCGGACTCATGTCAAAGTATGGCAAAACCAACACAATAAAGTAAAGAAAATTAAAAAAATAAATAAAATAAAAAGGGCAAAATATCTAAACACACATTTCTCCAAAAAACATATACAAATTGCCAACAAACATGAAATTATTCAACATCATTAGGCATTAGGGAAATGCAAATAAAAACTTCGGTAAAGTACCATTTCAAACTCCTTAAGATGCCATAATAATAATAAAAAAAGAGTAAGTGTTGGTGAGGACGTGGAAAAATCAGAAGTTGTATGCATTCCTGGTGGGAAAGTAAAATGTATCTGCTTTGGAAAATATTCTCAGAGTTCCCAGAATGTTAAATATAGTTACCAGACGACCCAGAAATTCCATTCTTAGATTCATGTACAAGAGAGATGAAAACAAATGTTCCCACAAAAATGTAGACACAAATGATCATAGGAACATTATTCATAATTCAAAAAGTGGAAACAACCCAAATGCCCATTGAATGGATAAATAATATGTGGCATATACCCATAAAATAGAGTATTATTTGACAGAAAAACTGAATGAAGTCCTGATACATGCCATATGGATGACTCGTGGAAACATTAAGTGAAAAAAACCTGTCACAGAAGACTGTATGGTATATGATTCTGTTCAGAGAAATGTCCAGCAATGGGAAATCTAAAGAGATGGCAAGTAGATAAAAGAGGCTGCCTAGGGTTGGGGGTAGGGAGGAGTGAAGAAGGAAGGACTGGCGATGGCAGCTAAGGGTTGTACTTGTTGGGCTAATGAAAATGTTTTAAAACTAAATGCGGAGACAAACACGCAACTTTGTGAATACAGTAAGACTCACTGAATTGTACATTTTAATAGGTTAATTGCATGTTACATGAATTATAGCTCACTAAAGCTTTTGTTGGGGAAAAAATAAGATAGTAAAGAGAGGTTCAGTATTTCCCTTTACCCAGTTTTCTTTCACTGTTTACATCTTAGTAACAGCAGTACAGTTATCACACCCAGGAAACTGCGAGTGATGTAAAGTGAGTATATGTCATTATATCACATGTAAATTTATGTGACTGCTATGCCAATTGAGATTTAGAGCTACTCATCCCCTCCTGTGCCACACCTTTATGGTCACACCACCCCTTCCTCACGATTAACCCTTGATCCACTAATTTCTTCTCTATCTGTATAACTTTGTCACTTTGAGATTATATAAATAGAATCACATGGTATGTGTCTTTTTTCTGGGGAAGGGAGGGGTGCGTGTTTTGAAAATTGATTTTTTTCCCCAATAATCCTAAGCACAATGCCCAAGCTGTTGCATCATCAATAGTTCTTTCCTGTCCATTGCTGATAGGATTCAACGGTTCATTTGCTTAACCATTTGATGCCATTTGTGTTGTTTCCACCTTTTGGCTATTATCAAAGCAGTTGCTATCAACACCTCTATCCAGATTTTTGTATGGACAGAGGGTTTTCATTTTTCTGGGGTAAATGCCCAGGAGGGCAACTTCCAGGTCATATAGTATGTATATGTTTAGTTTTTATGAAACTGCCAAACTGTTTTCCAGAGTAGCTCAGTAATGTGTAAAAGACAGCTGAATTGTGATATGACAGTGTTCTACTAAGCAGCTTCCGAAGTGGAACTGGAGAAATTAAAAAGAAAAACAAACAAACCCTTTAAATCTCTGGAAAAAAGTCCTAAGGGCAAACAGCAAGGCAGAAACACCTATTCAAACAAATCTACTACAAGGCAAAAGACCAGTAAGTCTGTGGCATTTGAACCAATACTGATCCCTCTCTCGTTCTCCCTCTAGCTTAGAAAGTAGAGACTCTGTTCCAGATTGCTGTAGTCCCGAGCACAGGGTTCCCTCTCCTCTGGCCCCCAGAAGGAGCAGGCCATTTCTCATCCTGCTCCCTGTTGCTGAGGCTAGGTCTCAGGTCCTGAGTCTAGTCAACATGTGGGGCTCCCTTCTTTTGCTCAATCCCCACTTGTAGAAGGGAGAGTGTACTTTAGGCAAGGTGAGCTGAAAACATTGGGGCCCAGGAGCCCTTCTCCTGGCTTGTGAAGTGGTGGCATCACCGCAGGAGAGGCAGGCCAAGTGGAACACAGGCTGCTCACCCTGCTCCTTCCAGTGAGCACTCTCCTACTAAGTTGCCACTGACCCAGCCCCACCTCCAGAGCCCCAGGCTCAGAGATTCTGCCTGGAGAAAGAAACAGGCCATAAAACAGGAAGCTTCTAATCTCTTCCCAAAGGAGTTGGCTCCATTTTCTACAGTGTGAAGTTCAAACCTAAAGGTGCTCCCAAGAGCAGTGGAGGGTGTAGGTAAGGCAAGTGGGAGGAAATGTGCAGACACAGTGAAGACACAGCCTAGACTGTGGGCTGACCCACAGTCAGAGAGAACAGAGTGAGACAGCTGCCAGGAGCTCTCCTTGGGGGTAGGGATTATCAAACACTGACCTCAGAAACTGTTCTGGCAAGGAGCTACTGGGTTCGTTTGCAGAGGCATTTGTGTTTAAAGGCAAATTCCAGTACTGTGTTCTTAACAGATCAAATGGCAAGCAATAAGTGGGGTTTATCAGTTGGACCCGGTCAGGGAAACAGGAGAGAAGCCTGCCAATGCCACCGCCCTCCCACGTGGCTGTGGGCACACTCAAAGCTACGTCTCCCGAAGGAGTGACCTCAGAGGCTTAACACTTGGTGGTGCTGGTGGGGTGGGGCTGATCGGACTTCACTAAGAGAATCCAGCCAGTCACCGAACAGATAAAAGCACAACTAACTACAGCGGCCTTTGAGGAGGCAGTGAGACGGATACCTGGAGTTGCTACAGTATGCAGAATGTCCAGTTTCCAACAGAAATTCTGAGGCATTCAAACAAACAGGGACGTATGGCCCACACACAGGGAAAAAGGCACCAGAAAATGCTTGACAGCGTGACCATAGGTCAGATTTAACAGAAAAAGACTCAAAGTGGCCATGATGAATAGATTCACAGAGTGAAAACAAAGTGTGAGTGAGGAAGTACAAGAAGGGGTGATAATCACGTCACATTAAACAGGATATCAACAAAGAGGCAGAAACTGTACACCATTAAGAGCACCAACGCATGTATAATGGAGTACCAAAAGGAAAAGAGATAAAGAAGAAATACTCAAAGAAAAATGACTAAGATTTCTCACATTCACTGAAAAACAGTATGTATCAGGAAGCTCAAGGCTAACTCCAAAGAAGACAAATGCAAAGGTACAGATAGACATATCATAGTAAACATGCTCAAAGTCAAAACGGAAAATGTCCTCAAAGGAGTAAGATAAAACACGATGCACCACTTACAGTCTCATCCCACGAAAGTCACAGCCGACTTCTCAGGAGAGACAACGGAGTCTAGAAGGCATGGGGTGGCAATCAAAATGCTCACAGGAATGTGCGAGAGATTTAGCTTCTCTACATCCTCAGCAGCGTGTGGCATTACTGGTATTTCTAACACTGTGTCTCCTTACTGACTTTGTCTGGACGATCTGCCCACTGATCAAAGTGGGGTGTTAAAGTCTCCCACTGTTATCGTGCCACTGTCACTCTCTCCCTCCATGGCTGTCAGTGTTTGCCTGATAAACTGAGGGGTTTCTATGCTGGGTGCATGTATTATTTGCAACTGTTACACCTTCTTGGACTGATCCCTCGATCACTATGCAGCATCTCGTTTCTTGTAAGTCTTTACCTTAAGGTCTGTTTTGCCTGCTATGAGTACTGCTGCTCCAGCTTCCTTTGGATTTCCATTTGCACAGAACGCCTTTCTCCATTCTCTCACTTTCAGTCTGTATGTGTCCCTAGATCTTAAGCGGTTCTCTGACAGACAGCATACTTAGGGGCCTTGTTTTTGGATCCATTCACCAGTCTATGTCTTTTGATTGAAGCATTTAATCCATATACATTTAAGGTAATCACTGATATGTATGTTCTTACTGCCACTTTATTGTTTTGGACTGTTTTCATAGATCTTTTTTCTTCATAGGTCTTCTTCTGTTCTCTTGTCATTTGATGACTGACTTTAGTGTTGTGTTTGGATTCCTCTTCTAAGTGTGTATTTACTGTTGACTTCGTTTGTGGTTACCATGAGGTTTTGATACAGCAGTCTATATACAGATGAGATTGTTAAAAAATTTAAAGCTGCTGGCTTTTAAATTTCAAATGCATTCCCAACATCCTACCTTTGTGGCCTCCTCACAACTGCTGGTTGTGAGATCCTATTTGTGTGGATGTGATTTCCTACCTTTATTGTACATATGCCTTTACCACTGGACTTTTCCATTTGCAATTTTCTTGCTTCTAGTTGTGGTCTTTTCCACTTAGAGAAGTTCCTTTAGAACTTGTTGCAAAGCTGGTCTGGTGGTGCTGAATTTTCTCAGCTTTTACTTGTCTGTAAAGCTTTTGATTTCTCCCCTGAATCTGAATGACAGCCTTGCTGGGTAGAGTATTCTTGGTTGTAGGTTCTTTCCTTCCATCACTTTAAATATATTGCACCATTCCCTTCTGGCCTGCAAAGTTTCTGCTGAGAAATCAGCTGATAACCTTATGGGAATTCCCATGTATGTTACCTGTTGTTTCCCCCTTGTTGTTTTTATGTTTTATTTTTGTCTTTTTGACAAAATTTACTGTGTCTTGGTAAACTTGGTATCTTAGTGTGTTCCTCTTTGGGTTTTTCCTGCCTGGGACTCTGTGCTTTCTGGAGCTGGGTGACAGTTTCTCTCCCCATGTTAGGGAAGCTCTCAGCTATTATATCGTTAAGTATTTTCTCAGGTCCTCTCTCTCTCTTCTGGGACCCCCTATAATGTGAATGTTGGTACATTTAATGCTGTCTCAGAGGTCTCTCAGATTGTTTTAATTTCTTTTCATTCTTTTTTCTTTATTCTGTTTTATGGCAGTGATTTCCACCATTTTGTCTTCTAGATCACTCATATGTTTTCCTGCTTCAGTTATTCTGCTATTGATTCCTTCTAGTGTAGTTTTCATTTTAATTACTGCGTTGTTCATCTTTGTTCTTTAGTTCTTCTAGGTCTTTGTAAAACACTTCTTGTATTTTCTTGATCTATGCCTCTGTATTTTTTCTGTGCTGGATCTTCTTTACTACCATTATTTCAAACTCTTTTTCTGGCAGGCTGCCTATCTTCCCTTCATTTAGCTGCTCTTCTGGGGTTTTATCTTGTTCCTACATCTGGGACATGTTCCTCTGCTGTCTCATTTTGTCTAGCTTCCTGTGATTGTGGTTTCCATTCTGCAGGCTGCAGGACTGTAGTTGCTGCTTCTGCTCTCTGGTGGATGAGGCTGTCTAAGAGGTTTCTGCAGATTCCTAATGGGAGGGACTGGCTCCTGCCCAGGGGTGGGTGGAACTGGGTCTTGTCCCACTGGTGGTCAAGGCAGTGCTCAGCAAGACTTAAGCTGTCTGCTGGAAAGCACTAGTGGTAAAGAACCCCTCTGCCAATGTAGAAGACGCAAGAGAGGCGAGTTTGATTCTTGGGTCAGGAAGATCCTCTGGAGTAGGAAATGGCAACCAGATTCAGCATTCTTGCCTTGAGAATCCCATGGACAGAAGAGCTCGGAGGCCTAAACTCCACCAGATCAGAGTCAGACAGGACTGACTTAGCGCAGAATGAGCTGATATGTGGGGCTGTGCTCCTGCCCAGTTGGTTATTTGGCTTGAGGCATTCCAGCACTGGAGCCTAGAGGTTGTTGGGTGGAGCTAATGGCAGCCTCTGGGAGGGCTCAAACCAATGAGAACTCCCCAGAACTGCTGCTGCCAGTATCTTTGTCCCTGTAGTGAGCCATGGCCATCTGCATGTTTAATTCCCATGGGTTGGAGGTTTTTCTGTCATCTGTCACTGGTTTCTAGTTTGAGTCCATCATGGCCAATGAAGATACTCTACATGATTTCAGTTCTCCCCAAATTGTTGAGGTTTATGATCCTAAATAAGGTCCATGTGCATCTTGAGAGAATATGTATTCTGCTGCAGTTCAGGTGTCCTATAAAAATGTCTACTAAATGTTGGTTTGTGGTATTCACTTCCTGCATATTCTTGCTGATTCTCTGTCAAGTGCTTCTATCAGTTGCTGAGATGAGTTATGTTGAAGTTCTAATTACAACTATATATTTGCCTACTCTTTCAGCTGTTTTTGCCTCATATTTCTGAAGCTCTTAGTTTTTGTTGACTGTTTTTTAAATCAGTATGCAATGCCTTTCTTCATTTCTAGTAATTTTCTTTTCTCTGAAGTCTATTTTATTTGATATTAATATAACCACTTCTTTTTAAAATTAATTTTTGCAATGTTTGGTCTTCCATCCTTCTACTGTTACTCTACTGATACATTGTATCTGAAGTTTCTTACAGACAAAACATGGTTGGATCTTTTTTCATTCGCTCTGCCAATCTATGTGTTAACTGATATGTTAGATTATTTACACTTAAGATAATTACTGATATGTAAGGCTAAGTCTGCCAGGTTATTATTTGTTTTCTGTGCTTCTTGCCATTTCTTTTTTCTTTTTAAGTGAATTACCTGTTTTCAGTATTCTGTCTTTACTTGTTTATATGAATATGACTTTACAGCTTAGGCAAAACAGTTCAACTAAAGTTTAACAGTTAAGAGACTTGGCACAAAGTGATTAATACATACATATTCGAATAGAAGATTTAGGAATCATCAATATTTTCAGCTGTCAAATTACCTTTCTTGAGACAGCTTATGACGAGTGAATTCCAATAAGCAATAAGTATTTTCTTATATGGCTTAAAATGTTACTAAGGAAACTGTAAATATTTCCCTGCTACAATATGGAATTCTGTGGTGTGAAGAAATGTTTGATGGCTCATATCCTACTTTCACCAAAGGCCAACATTCTCTGATTTCTCTTTGGAAGTCTCACCCTATTTTCTAAACTCAGGGTACACTCGTGAGGAAGAAAAGCTGGGCAGTGCAGCCACCTCTGTGCTTCCGTTCAGAGACTGAACTGTCAGGATCTTCACTGTTGCTCATGGGCTTTAGTTCATACCGTCTAACTTGGACTCATCTTGAGGCTTCAAGGGAACCCTTGGAGAAGCTTCGAAATACAATTTATTTGAGGGAATGGGAAATATGGCCAATTCTCTGAAAACTCACACTTCCCTATGCAATGATTATATTTGAGATTAATAACACTTAAAGTCTAACCACAGAAATATTTGCAGATTCAAGCAAACTGCCATCAGCCATTTTCACTGTAAGTGGGTTTATTAGAATGTTATTTTCAAGTTCAACAACCACAAAAACATTTACTGTGTGCTCACGCTAGATCATCCCACATATGTCTGAACAAATGTTGAACAAAAGATCTTTTGTTTCACATATGTTAAACAAAAGGTCTTTTGGAAAATACACTTTCTAGGGCTTATGCTGAATGCACATCTGAGCATCCTGGAACTACTGTGGTCCATGTCCTGTAACAATCTAGCATGGTTCCTCCTCAACTACCTTAGGGGCTAAGGAGGTCATCTGTCACTACTTGGGGAGCTGGGGGAGCTGGCAACACAGGTAGTCACTTATTCTTTAGACTGTGTTTCCAGTAAAGTACATATAGCTTTCTACGGCAAAGGATAATTCTCCAAATTTTATGCTCAACTCTGTACTATGCTTAGAGTAAACAATAAAATCTTGAAATTTATTACAAAACTGACGGGGTTCTTTTTGAAGCTGGAAAACTGTGATTCTATCTTTTTATTCAACCGTGACTTTACACATTTGAGTGAAAAACCAACTCCATGAGTCAACACTAACCATTTCTGGCAAAACTGACCTTTGACCCGGACATCACTGTACCGCTGAAAGTGGTGGTAAGCAGCTTTCCAGGGGTTCCGATAGTGACGGAGCAAAGTAATGGGAGGTCTTGGACGCACTGGGACATACCTTACACCTTCTTCATCTATTTAAACGAGAAGAAAAAGAAAACATTATAAAGGTTACTATATATTTGCAACAATATTCCTGGTACAATTTCTGCAGATGAGCTGTAAATGAAATCTAGCTATTGTCAACAGCCTCAGGGATGAACTCCTAACTTAAGTGGGAAGCTGTCCATACAAAAGTTAACTCAAGTGAGCTTTACCGATGTACTCCTTGGGAGGAGACTTGCGCTTCTCTGCCTTCACCAGAAGACTCTTGGCAGTGGACTTCTCGTCGTCAGTGCTGTTTGTCTCCATCATGTCCCCTTCTTCTGTTGAAATCACATGCTGCTGCTTCCGAGGCTTTTTCCTTGGCGAAGCACCAGGGGGTAAGTCACTTGTAGGCATGGAGAGGTTGTTAGCCAGCAATGCAAGAGACGGAGACACAGTGTTGGTAGCCAGAGGAGGAACTGCTGTGGTAGGAAACAGGGTGGACACGTGTATGAAAACCCAAACACGGTGGAAAGTGCCAGCTGATTTTCATCAGAGAAAGTTAACAAAGACAGAAGAGAGAGCTAGCGTTTATACGTGTTAAATGTAGCGCAGGACTGCGCTAAAGCTCTCTAACTGGCAGAGGTTGCCTGCTACTCTCTGATTCCTCACACCTTCATCTCCCTTAGTACAAGGACCCCTCGTCCTGAAATGGGCCCACTGCCACTGAGCTCAAAGACCATATTTACTAGTTTCCCTTACAGTATGGTATGGCTGTTTGAAATGAAAATCCTAGTGCTTTGCAGAAATTTTAAGAAGTTTCCTTAAAAGAAAGAAGGCCTTACCCACTCCGTGTCTTCTTCCTGTGACCCTGGAACTCAGATGGGATAGCTGGAGTTCCAGCAGCTACCTTGAATCAAGAGCATTACGGTCAAATGATAGGGGTGGTAGAAGCCTGGATCCCTAAAGATTTTATGGAATCCGCATACCATGCCTGGAGTGTCTGCCTCAGGACTCACTTCAAGGGAAACAATAAAAACTTACACATTCAAGCCACTATTTTTCAAGTCTTTCAGCAGCAATTTCTAGGAGATAACCCATTACCTCATATAATCTTAAAAAATAATGTGAGTTAAGTAGACAATATTACTCTTCAATTTAAAGATGAGAAAATGTGGCACACATCACACAAAGAGAAAGATGGAGAGCTGGGTTCTGACAGAGGCAATCTGGTCTCACAGCAGTCAGCCCAGCGCCTCCATATCAAGAGCGTTCCACGTACTGAGTCAATGACATTTGTTTGGGCTTGTATGGATCATATATCTGGTGACTTGCGATTCATGATAAAGGTTCACCTCAACTCATCTACCCTATCTACCCCATCCTTTCCTTCTACCATTCCTCAGCCATCCATTCCCAACAGTCACGGCCTTAACTCTGTCATCAAATCTCCATTTCTGACATCTGACTTTCCAGTCAAAAGCAACTCTCTTTCCAGGTCACTTCTCTTAACAACTCACCTCCAACAATTCTTATACACCATTAAGAACTATTTTCCATTAATCATAGTAATTATTTTGCTGTCATTCATCCCTCTAGTATCCTCTCATTCCTATCCCTGGGTTTTAGCTCTCCTATCAATTTTATTTACTCACTTACTGTCCCTTCTTATGCTATACTGCACTCACTGAACAAAAAGCACAGCAAGTTAAACCCAACTCTCCAACTAAGTCTACACCTATGCAGCTGAGGGCAGCCAGAGAAAAACACACAGCAATGCAAACAGGCCTCCTGATAGCATGCTTGCTAACCTCAAGCAGGCTGGTACTGCTGCTGGAAGATCCTCCTGCACCTGGCAAGTCCATTTGCCCTCCACACCTCTTGTACTACCCTTTCCCTCAGCTAATGACTATGCTTTCCATTTGACAGAAAAATACAGAAATCGTCAGAGGAAATTTCGCCCATAAATTCCCACCACATGTACCCACTCACCTGCATGGTGACCAGGCACTTCCCTTTTCTCTGTGCTTTCAGCAAAGGCAGATTCCTTCAGATTCAAGGTAGGTCCCACCCACTCTCATCTCCTCAGACATTGCCGCAAGAACTTGTCTTCTTCCTGCATCGTCAGTTCTTTCTTCTTTATTGGCTCATTCCCATTAACATACAAAACCTATTTGTCCTGTCTTAGAAAAATAACTTTCGGGACTTCCCTGGAAGTCCAGTGGTTAAGAATCCACCTGCCAATGCAGGGGACATGACTTTGATGCCTGGTCTGGGAAACTCTCACAGGCCACAACTACTGAAGCAGACATGCTTAGAGCCCGCGCTCCAGGAGAGGAGCCACCGCAGTGAGAAGTCTGCGCACCGTAACGAAGAACAGCGACCAGGGAAGGCCATGTGCAGCGACGCAGACCCAGTGGGGCCGAAAGGGAGACTCTCTTGGCCTCATTTCCCTTTTCTAGTGCTTTATGACAATGTCTCTCACAGTTATCTCCCAGCTTTCTCCTGAACCCACACCCCACCACACTGTGGCCCAATATGATTACAAGGCCACTGCTCTTCTCAAGATCTGCACGACCTTCATGCTGCTATACCCAACGGTTGCTGCTCAGTCCTTACCTTACTCGATCTCTCAGCAGCTGTAGCCCTTGTCCTGGCTTTCCAGGACATCACACGCTCCACGTTTCATTCCTATCCCTCTGGCCAGTCCATTTAGTTTCCTTTGCTAGTTTCCGACTCCTCTCCCTTCTCAAAATGGTGCAGTGCCCCAGGGCTCCGTTTACAACTACTTTTGTTTCCTACCAGCACTCATTCCTCAGATGACCCTATCCATTATCCAGCCAGGCTCAGGGCTTTAAACAGAATTCATACATACAATGGCAACTCCCCAGTTTACACCAGCAGCTTAATTTTCCAAAAGCTAGGCTTACAGATCAGACTACTTAATGTCCACTTGAAAGTCTAACTCAAACTCCCCAGAGCAAAAACTAACTCCTAATCTCTTGCTACACAATGGAGTCCCCCTGCTGTACTGGAGATGAGGGTTTCCGGTTTTGTGTTTGTACTCAGTCACGTCTGACTCTTTTGAGACTCCACAGACTGCAGCCTGCCAGGCTCCTTCGACCATGGAATTTTCCACACAAGAATACTGGAGTGGGGTGCCATTTCCTACTCCAGGGGATCTTCCTGACCCAGGGACTGAACCTGCGTCTCTTGCGCCTCCTGCAGTGGCACCTGGGAAGTCCTATGCTTCCGGTTACTAAGATCAAAACCTTTAGTCTCCTCTGATGCTGTTCCTCACGCACAATATCCATCTTTAAAGAAATCTTCTCAGTTCTGCAGCAATAAATCTGTATTCTCACCACTTCACACCACTGCATTGCTACTACCTTGGTTGAAACCTTCACTGGTCCCTGCTGTTAAAGCAGCAGCCTCTAAACATATCTCCCTAATTCTAATCTTGTTCCCAGTCTTTGTCCTACAGAGTAACCGGAGTGGTCTATTAAAAACAGACGTGAGCTAAGCCCCTCCTCTACTCAGAATGCTCTCAGGGCTCCCAGCTCCCTCAGCAAAGTCAAAGTCCTTACAGAGGCTCATAAGCTCTCAACAGTCTTAACCCTGTACCGCTGACTTTCTCTCCCCAATTCCCCTCAGTTACTTAGCTCCATCTGTCGATGCCTCTGTGCTAGCTGTTGAGCACAAGAGGCATGTTCCCACCTTCGGTTTTTACATTTACTGCTCTCTTAGTCTGAAATGCTTTTTTTCCAGATACCGTCATGGCCAGCATTCCATCTCTTTGATGTCTCTATTCAAAGATCATTTCTTTGGTAAAGCTTTTCCTTTAAAACTCTTAAAAAAAAAAAAAAAATCACACGTCCAGCCCTAACTTTCCCTTACATTTTGTCCTTTATTTTACTGCTTACCACTCTTGCTAGAATGTAATCTCCAAGAAGATGGGAGATGTGCATGATCTGTACAATGTGCTTGGTGAAGATCCTGACAGAACCAAGGCTGGTGCTGAGCCCTACCATTTGAGGATGAACTAGGGTCAGATTCCTAGTATGGAAAGGTAAGAGGAACTATCTAGAAGGATGACAGAGCAGAGGAACAGTATTTCATTTCCCCTCTAGGGTGATCCATAGCATCTTTCAACAGAAGTGCTGAGGCATCACAGGATGTTACCACAGGATGTTTCATGGCATTATAAATGAAAATAAATAAGCAAATAAATACACAGCAGATTTACAAACTGTAGGCACAGCATGGCCACACCCATTAACTGAACGAATGTTACAGGAGGTGGGGCCTTCGAGCCGAAGTGGCAGAGGGTAATACTAGGTAACTACAGCACAGAGTGCCTTGCTTCTCACTTTGGCTTTGTCTTTATTATGTAAATTTCATAGACTGAACGTTACTTTTATAGTCAGGAAAAATAAGACTCCACAATAAATTATGAAAAAAACCCCAGAAAACAGGGACTTCCCTGGTGGTCCAGTGGTTAAGAACCTGCCTTCCAATGCAGGGCACATGGGTTGGGTTCCCTCGGCAGGGAACTAAGACCCCACACGGCGTGGGGCAACTAGGCCAAGTGCTGCAATGAAAGAGCTGGCACAACAAAGATCTCGTGTGCCTAAACAAGGACCACAGCCAAAAAACGCCCAAAACAACAAAAAACCCAACAAACAAACAAGTACCCAGAAAACCAAGCAAATAGAATGAACACCTCTAAAGTGACCTACCTGCCTTTTTATAAGCTGGAAGTTTAGAGTTGAGAAGAAAAGAAAAAGGGATAGTGGCACTTTTGAGATTTTACTAATCATGTTTATTTATCAAGAGACTATTTTTAACAACGCAAATCTTACTTTATTGCATACACAAGGCAAAAAATACTGGCAGGAAAGAAATGTTAATCAGCACTTAACTATAGTTACATTGAGAAATGGAGTATTACTTGCCATATCACCAAAGATGTCACACTCACCTAGCTCTCCAGGATAACCAGAAAGGAGAACAATACCTGGGGCAGCCATCAGGCCGCAGCCACTACCTGTGGTAAGCACTGAGGAGAAAGGATAGCTGAGATGGCCTCAGACAGCTGAGATACACATCAAAGGAATGATTTCAGGGAGCCCAGACTCTCATCTTCCTACGCATAGAAAAGTGATAAATTCCTTAACTTGAGATATCTGGTTTTCTTCAATTCACAAAAATATTTTCAAAGTTCAGACTACCTGCCCCATGCTGCAAACTTCTACACAACCTGACCCCCCCACCCCGCCTCCTTAGAGCAGTTCTTTAAGGGTCACTTGAGATGCTGTCTCCCAGGCTAAAAGTGCTAAACATTTCCACTGAATAAATAAAACATAACTCTCAACTGTTAGATTATGAGTACTTTTTAAGTCGACAATATTGTGATCCTCTTTATATAGTAATACTCCCTTAATGAATATAAGAAGCTATGTTTAAAGATACTCTTAGGGAAACAATCTTTTCATTGATTTGGGTGAGAAATAAATTAGTTACAAAAATGGCAGGAATATGGTTTTAGTTTTGAAAAGGATGCTTTTTTCTATTTATTAAAAACTAATGAAATGAAAATTTCAAATGGGCATCTAGGAGTCAGGCTTCCAGACTGAGGGTCAAACAAGAGTTTGGACTCTTGAGGAGAGTAAGAAAAGGGGAAGAAGCAATTGACAGCAACGAGTATCCTACAAATGAACTTACCAGAAACTGGCCTCATGATGTCCATTGGTTCCACTTCTTCTTTAACTTTTATCTCAGGTACAGGAGGGCCCAAAACAGAAGAAAGACTGCCACCCACAGCTGCTGATGGCGGAGGGGCAGCGGCAATGGTAGTGATGGGTGGAGTGATGGGAACTGCTCCAGGAATGGTTGGAAGGGCGACCGCTGGCTGTGATGGGGGACTAGCTGCTGCGATCATAGTTGGAATGGCTTGTGGAGGCTGCTGTGTGGTGGGTGGGACTGCAATGGTGGGCTGATCACTATTTTGACTGGACATGGTCTCCATAGACACAGTGACTGGAGTGGCCATTGATACATGGATTTCTGACTTGGGTTTGGCACTGAAAAACAAAAGCAAAGATAATGTAGCAAACAACAGAAATTTTATTTAACTTGGATCATCTCAGAATGTGAATATCTGTCCAACATACAGCACAACTAAAACTCTATTCCTTGATTTTAGAAGCTGAACTTTAAGGTAACTTTTACAGGGTCTTCAAGTTTTAGAACCATCACCATCAAGTTTTTATAGGCAGTAATAAAATTAACTTAGAAAACAAAGAACAGTTTAAAGAAATTACTGAAAGTCACTTCACTGAAAGGCAATCAGTTTTCATCAACTTAGTGTATTTTTCCCTCCAAGAATTTGTTACTGCGTATGTTGCCTTAGGAGCTTTAAAAATTGAGTAGATACAAACAATACAAATTGAGAATAACTTCCCTCCACTTTGCATACCCAGCCCTCTACCCACAGTAATACCCTCTTCTAACTTTCCAGTATATGTTTCATCAGAGATACTTTAGACACCTACAAATATAGTGTTCAAAAATGTATTGATTTTTGTCAGCTTTATATGACAAAATTAATGTCCTTACAAATTCTTATCAAACATTTTTTAAGTCAAATATTTCATTTAACAGCTGTAAAAGTTTGCCTATTTATATTACTACTACTGAAAATTCAAAAGTATCAAAAGCAACACAAGATAATACTCCGCAAGCTCAAGGCCAAAAACAACTGGACTTATATAGGCAAAAAATTCAATATTGACTGAGACCTCAAAAAATGAACTAAACAGGGATCAGAAATCTAAATGCAAAAATGTAAAACCATGAAACTTTTATGATCAGAGTTCTTAGACATGATACTAAAAACAATCCATAGCAGAAAAAAACCCAGATAAATTGAGCATCATCAAAATTCAAAAATTCTGCTATGCTAAAGACCATTATAAGAGGTTGAAAGACAAGGCACAGACTGAAAAAAAATACCAAAAACCATCTGAGGGGTGCATCTCAGGACATTGTACTAAGTAAAATAAGCCAGCCACAAAGACAAAGACAGTGGCACTCTATATACCTGGCAGGCGCCACATCTGCGGATTCAACCAGCAGGGACTGGAGAATATTCAGGGAAAAAATTCCAGAAAGTTCTAAAAAGCAAAATTTGAACTTGCTGCACACTCGCTATGACTTACACAGCAATGACACTGTATGTATTAAGTAATCCAGAGATGTACAGGTTACATGCAAATACTGTGCCATTTTATATAAGGGGCTTGAGCTTCTATGGATTTTGCTATCTGCAGTGGTGTGGGTTATGGAAGCAATGCCCCAGGGATATTGAGGGGTGATTGTACTGCAGGACTCCATTTATATGAGGTACCTAGAGCAGTCAAATTCATTGGAAAAGAAAGCAGAATGGTGATTTCCAAATGAGCACTCATCTGCGGGAAAACCAAAATCACAACAGCTGACAAGAGGATGTTTCAATCAAGCCATCAGGAGGGGCGCACTCATGCTAAATCAAATCCCACACCTGCTGGGTGGGTGGCCCACAGACTGGAGACCCACAATGCCAAAGAAGTTCTCCCACTGCAAAGGATCTAGGCCCCACATCAGACTTTCCAACCTGGGAATTCTGCAAAGGGATGGGAATCCGACTCAGAAGGACAGCAGGATCTGATTACAGAACTCCCACAGGACTGGTGAAAACGGAGATGCCTGTAGGGCACAAACAAAACCATGTGTGCACCAGGACCCACAGGAGACTTGAGTCAGACCTGCCTGTGGGTACCCGAGGGTCTCCTGCAGAGGCATGCATTGGCAGCGGCCTGCCACAGAGACGGGGCACTGGCAGCAACAGTCATAGGAGGTGCATGCTGGCGCAAATCCTTTTGAAGATAGCCTTTAGCTCTACCATAGAGCCTGTATGACTCCAGGACTGGGCCGCCTCAGGCTAAACAACTAACAGGGAGGGAGCACAGCCCCATCCCCTAGCAGATACTGGGTTAAAGACATAATGAGCATTGACTTGCCCATCAGAGTAAGACCTAGTTTTCCCCAGGGTCAGTTCCACCCACCAGGAAGGTTGCACAAGCCTCTTATCCTTATCCATCAGAGGGCAGACAGAAGAATCAAGTGCTACAATACCACAACACCCTCCAGAAAAAAAACCACACCACAAAAAGCTAACAAAAATGATCACAAGGATCACAGCCTTGTCTAACTCAATGAAGCTGTGAGCCACGACATCCACGCAGGGGCAACCAAGGCGGACAGGTCATGGTGGAGAGTTCTGACAAAACAGAGTCCACTGGGGAAGGCAACAGCAAACCACTTCAGTAGTCTTGCTTCAAGAACCCAATGAACGGTAGGAAAAGGCAGAAAGATATGACACTGGAAGATGAGCCCCCCAGGCTGGAAGGTGTCCAATATGCCACTGGGGAAGAGCAGAGAAACAGCTCCAGAAAGAGTGAAGAGGCTCGGCCAAAACAGAAACGGCACTCAGCTGTGGATGTGTCTGGTGGTGAAAGTGAAGTCTGATGCTGTACAGAACAACACTGCACAGGACCCTGGAGGGGCAGGGTCATAGATCAAGGTAAACTGGACACGTCAGGCAGGAGATGGACCAGAATGGGCAAGTTTAACTCAGATGACCATTACAATCTACTACTGTGGGCAGGAATCCCTCAGAAGAGATGGAGTAGCCCTCACAGTCAACAAGAGAGTCTGAAATGCAGTACTTGGATGCAATCTCAAACATGACAGAATGGTCTCTGTTCATTACCAACACAAAACATTTAACATCACAGTAATCCAAGTCTATGCCCCAAATACTAATGCTGAAGAAGTGAAGCTGAACAGTTCTACAAAGACCTACAAGACCTTTCAGAACTAACACCCCACTCAAATGTCCTTTTTATTGTAGGGGATTTGAATGCAAAAGGAGGAAGTCAAGAGATACCTGGAATAATAGGCAAGGTTGGCCTTGGAGTATAAAATGAAGCAGGGCAAAGGCTAACAGTTTTGCCAAGAAAAAACACTGGTCATAAAAAATACCCTCTTCCATCAATACAAGAGATGACTCTACACATGGACATCACCAGATGGTCAATAGTGAAATTAGACTGATTATATTCTTTGCAGCCAAAAATGGAGAAACTCTATACAGTCAGCAAAAACAAGACATGTGGAGCTGTCTGTGGTTCTAATCATGAGTTCCTTATTTCACAATTCAGGTTTAAATCGAAGAAAGCAGGGAAAAACCACTAAACATTCAGGTATGACCTAAATCAAATCCCTTATTTATACAATGAAGGTGACAAAGAGATTCAAGGAATTAGATCTGACAGACAGATTGCCTGAAGAACTATAGGTGGAGGTTTGTAACAAGAGGTGGTGACCAAACCACCCCAAAGAAAAAGAAGTGCAAGAAGACAAACTGGTTGAGGTCTTATAAATAGCTGAAAATAGAAGAGACGTGAAAGGCAAAGGGGAAAGGGAAAGATATACCCAACTGAATGCAGAGTTCCAGAGAACTCTTAAGAAAGCCTTAAGTGACCAATGCAAAGAAATAGAGGAAAACAATAGAATGGGAAAGACTAGAAATCTCTTCAAGAAAATTAGAGATAGCAAGGGAACATTTCATATAAAGAATATGAAAGGCACAATAAAAGATAGAAAGGCAAGGACCTAACAGAAACAGAAGAGATTAAGAAGAGGTGGCACAAATACACAGAAGAACTATACAAAAAAGGTCCTTAATGACCTGGATAACCATGATGGTGCGATTACTCACCTATATCTAGGCATCCTGAAGTGTGAAGTCAAGTGGGTCTTAGGAAGCATTACTCTGAACAAAGCTAGTTCAGGTGATGAAATTTCAGCTGAGCTATTTCAAATCCTAAAATATGATGCTGTTAAAAAGTGTTGCATACAATATAGCAGCAGATTTGGAAAACTCAGCAGTGGCCACAGGACTGGAAAAGATCAGTTTTCATTCTAACTCAAAGAAAGAAAATGCCAAAAATGTTCAAACCACCATACAATCGCACTCATTTCACATGCTAGCCAAGTAATGCTCAAAATCCTTCAAGCTAGGCTTCAACAGCACATAAATCAAGAATTTCCAGATGTATAAGCTAGATTTAGAAAAGACAGAGATCAAATTGGCAACATATGCTGGATCACAGAAAATGCAAGGGAATTCCACAAAAAAAAAAAAAAAAAGTACCGCCTTTGGCTGTGTGGATCACAACAAACTATGGAAAATTCTCAAAGAATATCAGACCACTTCACCTGTCTCCTGAAAAACCTGTTTGCAGGTCAAGAAACAACACTTAGAAATGGACATGGAACAATGGCCTGGTTCAAATATGGGAAATGACTACATAAAGGATGTATAATGTCACCCTGCTATTTAACTTATAGGCAGAGTACATCGTGCAAAATGCTGGGCTGGATGAATACCAAGCTGGAATCAAGATCGCCGGGATAAATCCCAGGACCTCAGATATGCAGATAATATCACTCCAATGGCAGAAAGTGAAGAAGAACTAAAGACTCTCTTGATGAAGGTGAAAGAAGAGAGTGAAAGAGCTGGCTTAAAAATCAACATTCAAAACATTAAGATCATGGCATCAGGTCCCATCACTTCATGAAAAAACAGATGTGGAGAAAGTGGAAATAGTGGCACAGTTTATTTTCCTGGGCTCCAAAATCACTGAGGAGAGTGACTGCAGCCACGAAATTTAAAGACACTTGCTCCTTGGAAGGATGGCTATGACAAACCTAGACAGTATATTAAAAAGCAAAGGTACCACGTTGCCAACAAAGGTCAGTATAGGCAAAGCTATGGTTTTTCCAGTAATTATGTATGGATGTCAGAATCGGACCATGCAGAAGGCTGACACCGAAGAACTGATGCCTTCAAACCGTGGTGCTGGAGAAGACTCTTGAGAGTTCCTTGGACTGCAAGGAGATCAAACCAGTGAATCCTAAAGGAAACCAACCCTGAATATTCATTGGAGGGACTGGTGCTGAAGCTGAAGCTCCAATGCTTTGGCCACCTGATGCAAAGAGCTGACTCACTGGAAAAGACCCTGATGCTGGCAAAGAGTGAAAGCAAAAAGAGGCTATCAGACAATGAAATGGTTAGATAGCATCATCCGACTCCGTGGACATGAATCTGAGCAAACTCTGTGAGATAGTGAAAGACAGGGAAGCAGTTGCATTCCATGGTGTTTCAAGAAGTCAGACAAGACTTAGCTACTGAACCAACAATAGAATCATATATATTGATAATTGCCTTAGAGTAAATGGATTAAATGCACCAACCGAAAGACACAGACTGGTTGGATGAAAATAAAAACAAGACCCATTTGAGACCTAGGGACACTTACAGACTGAAATTAAGGAGATGGCAGAAAGTATTCCAGTAAATGGAAATCATAAGAAAGGTGGAGTTAACAATATTTGTATCAGACAAACTTCAAAGCAAATATTGTTGTAAGAGAAAAAGAAGGACACTGCATAATGCTCAAGGGTTCCACCCAAGAAGACAATGTAACAACTGTAAATACACATGCACTCAACACACGAACACCTCACCATGTGAGGCGGACACCAACAGCCACAAAGGGTGAGTCGACAGCAACACAAAGATAGCGGGGCAGTTTAATACCCCACTTTCAACAATGGACACATTATCTGGTAGAAAATTAATAAAGAAACTCAGGCTTTAAATGACATGTTAGACTAGAGGGGCTTAATTCATATTCATAGAGCATTCCAACCAAAAGCAGCAGACTACACATTCTTCTCAACTGCACACGGAACATTCTCCAGGACTGACCACTTGTTGGATCGTAAGGTGAGCCTTGGTAAGTTTATGACAACTGAAATCGTTTCAAACATCTTTTCTGATCACAACTGCTATGAAATCAGAAATAAAGTACCATAAAAGAACTATGAAAATCACAAACACATGGCAGCTAAACAACATGCTACTAAACAAGCAATGGGATCATTGAAGAAATTCAGAGAAAATAAAATAATACTTAGAGACAAATGAAAATTAAAGCACGATGGTGCAAAACTTATGGGATGCAGCAAAAGGAGTTCTAAGAGGGACGTTTACAGCAGTGCAGTGTTACCCCAAGAAACAGGAATAACCTCAAACAAACCACAAAAGTTTACACCTAAAACCCCTAGAGAAAGAAGAACAAACAAAATCTAAAGTTAGCAGAAGGAAAGAAGTCATAAAGATCATAGCAGAAATAAACGAAATAGAGACAAAACAATCACAAAGATCAATGAAATGAAAAGCTGGTTCTTTGAAAAGATAAAATTGATAAACTTTTAGTCAGACTCATGAAGAAAAAAAGGGAGAGGACTCACATCAATAAAAGTAGAAATGAAAAAGGAGACATTACAATTGACTCCACAGAAACACCAAGAATCACATGAGACTTCTATGAGCAACAGTACGCCAACAGAATGGATAACCTGGGAGAGAAGGGCAAACCAGTCAAAAGCAATGAGATTGAAATTGTGATTAAAAACCTCCCAATAACTGAAACTTTAGGACCTGACTGCTTCACAGGAAAATTTAATCAAACATTTAGAGGAAAGTTAACATCTACCCTTCTGAAACTATTTCAAAAAACTACAAGAAGGAACACTTCCAGATTCATTTTTGAGGTCACCATCACCCTGATACCAAAACCAGAAAGTGGGCAAAGAGGGTACATATCTTAATAAAAGCCATATACGACAAACCTACAGCTAACATCATATTCAATGGTGAAAAACTGAAGGCATTCCCTCTAACACCAGGAATAAGACAAGGATTCTACTCTCTCCTCTTTTATTCAACATAATTTTGGGAGTCTTAGCACAGCAATCAGGAAAGAAAAAGAAGGAAAGGGAATCCAAATTGGAAAAGAAGTTGTTAAACTGTAACTGTTAACAAAATGACATGACACTATACACAGAAGATCCTAAAGATGCTACCAGAAAACCACTTGAACTCATCAATGAATCTGGTTAAGCTGCAGGTTACAAAATTAACACCAGCAATCTGCTGTATTTCTATACACTAACAACAAAAGATCACAAAGAGAAAACTCAGGAAACAATTCCATTTTTACCACCATCTCAAAAAGAATGAAATACCTATGAATAAACAAACCTACCTAAGGAAACAAAAGATCTGTACTCGGAAAAGTATAGGATGCTGATGAAAGAAACCGAAGAAAGCACAAACAGCTGGAAAGATATACCATGATCGCGGACTGGAAGAATCAGTACTGCCTAAATGGTTGAGCTACTCCAGGCAATCTACAGATTCAGTGCAATCCCTATCAGATTGCCAATGGCATTTCTCACAGAGCTGGAACAAAAATCTCAAAATTTGTTTGGAGACACAAAAGACCCTGAATAGCCTAAGAAATCTTTAGAAAGACAATGGAACCGGAGGAATCAGACTCCCTGACTTCAGATTATACTACAAAACTACAGTCATCCAAACAGTATGGTCCCGGCACAAAAACAGAATTACAGATCAACAGAACAGGACAAAAAAAACCCAAAAATAAGATCACGCCCCTACGGTCAATTAATCTATGACTAAGGAGGTAAGACTGAACAATGTTGGAAAGACAGTCTCTTCAACAAATGGTGCTGGGCAAACTGGACAGCTACATACATGTTAAAAAAAATGACTTCATACACAAAAATAAGCTCAAAATGGATTAAAGACCTAAATGTGAAACTGTACACTATATAACTCCTAGAGGAAAACACAGGCAGAACACTCTCTGACATAAATCACAGCATTATCTTATTTGATCTGGCTCCCACAGTAATGGAAATAAAAACAAAAATAAACAAATGGGACCTACTTAAACCCCAAAGTTTTTACACAGCAAAGGAAACAACAAACAAAATAAAAAGACAACCCTCAGACTGGGAGAAAATGCTTGCAAATGACGTGACTCATAAATTGCAAAATTTACTAGCAGCTCAAAACACCTAACAGCCTAAATATGTATTTCTCCAAAGAGAAATCTCCATCTGCACTAGCACACAGATAAAGATGCTACTATGAAATGTGCACACAGATTCCAAGGGTTAGTTAGGGTAGATAAGCTGTCCCTGTAAGTGATACTGGCAAAACTTCACATTAAAGGAACTCTTGGAGAAAATTTATAATATTGAAAATACAGAGGATAAAATGTCAGGCCCGATCCAAATTTAGAAAGCAATATGACAATTCACTAAAGCATAGAAGGACTCTTGCTCTGTATCACTAGTTATATAATGTGAATCAGGCGAGCACTGTTCCAACTAGAGTTGTCCCTTGGTACTCATCCCCTAGGGGACACGAAAATCCAGATCCCAAAACCTGTGGATGCTCATCATGTGTTAACACCCTCGGATACAGAGAGTGAACTCTTGATGAGCTTTAGAAAGAAAACATTTAAATTCTCAGGGCTTCTGATGTTCAAATTACAGGATACTAAGTAAATTTTAGTTTAACTTTTTTTTTTCATTTCCCTATATATTATGGGCTTCTCTGGTGGCTCAGATGGTAAAGAAGCTGCCTCCAATGCAAGAGACCTGGGTTTGATCCCTAGGCCAGGGAGATTCCCTAGAGAAATAGGAAAAGCATTTTTAATATTTTCACAAATGTTTTTAAGGTCACAGAAAAATTACAAATAACCA
Source organism: Antilocapra americana (assembly GCA_007570785.1). Lineage (NCBI taxonomy): Eukaryota > Metazoa > Chordata > Mammalia > Artiodactyla > Antilocapridae > Antilocapra > Antilocapra americana. Next base: position 4,000,630 of record ML661353.1, on the reverse strand, counting down.
CGTACAGTTTCTGGTTACACGGTTATTTGTACATTTTTGCACTAATGTACAAAGTGGTGACTGCAAGTACTCCTACATCAAAGTTCAGGTCCCTGCTCTTTCCTCTGCCCAACACAGTCTTACATCAGGGAACATGTGGCTCTTAAAACCTCTGCTCAGAGAAGCCTTTCTGTAAGTCATCACCCCTTCTCCCATCACTTATAGTGCTTTTATACTGGTTTCTTTTTCTTCACATATTTATTATTTCTCTGCATTCACTAGACAGTAAGCTTAAGGAGAATGGACCCTTTGTTTCAGTCACTTTTATTTCCCTGGATTCTGAAATGATACTTAGTACACACAAGGCATTCATAATTTTTTGAATGAAGTTTTATGAACAAGTAGATCTAAACATATTAACACAGTAAGCTACTACTGATGTAAGTAAAAAACGCCATATAATAAACAATCAATAAAGTCTTTTTTTTAAGAACTTACAGCCTGTCTACACATGTATGTGGAAAAAGATATGGAAAGATACTTAACAAAACTTTAACCAAATAATATTACTCTGGGGGTGCTTCCCAGGTGGCTCAGTGGTAAAGAACCTGCCTGCCAATGCGGAAATACAGGTTCAATCCCTGGGATGGGAAGAGCCCCTGGTGGAGATGGCAACTCACTCCACTGTTCCTGCCTGGAAAATCCCAGGGATGGAGGAGCCTGGCAGGCTATATAGTCCATGGGTTTGAGAAGACTTAGAGGCTAAAACAGTAACAAATTACTCTGGGGAGTGGGACTAGAGAGGTGAGTGGAGAATGGGACAAATATTTTTACTTTATACTTAATTTTTATATTGTCTCATTTTCTTTTCCAAAATACTACTTTTAGAATTAAGAAGATAAATAAAATAGCATGTATTAACTATCATCATAATGCCATTTTTGATAGCAACAGGAACTGGGTGTTTACTATGAGGCAGGCTCTATTCTAAGTGCTGCAAATACATAGGAATCCTATGAGGAAGATGTTAAAACTATGCTCATTTCATAAATAAGGAAATTAAGGACCAGAGAGATTGAGAAATGTGTCCAGATCACACAGCTTAGAAAATGGGTTTTTTAGATGCACATAGACAAATTACGTGAAGTTTGTCACATGTTACTAGACTTTCCTGTCCTCAGTTATGTGCTCACCCTGCAGGCCTAGGCGACCCAGACGTACTCCGCATAGAGCTCTCCACTCGAGGGCTGGCCACTTCAGGAGGCTGAGGGGGAATGAGGGTTTTCCGAACTGCCATTCTAAAAGAGACAAGAGACAAATCCGGAATACAAGAGTCTGAGGGCATTCCAAGGATAAGAACTACACATCTGCTACGTGGGTCTATGGTAAAATTAAAGCACAATGTTGTCAGGTGGTTTTTAATGGATTTACAAGTTTTATCAATGTATAAAGGCACATTATTTAAAAAGTCAAATAGTACTAAAGAGCTTTTAACAAAACACAGCAGATCTCTTTCCCATCCTCCATCACTTCCTCTCGCTCTCTTCAGGAAGCAACTATTTTGACTCTTACCTGCTTCTTCCACTTTCTACCTACACATTTCCTTTTACTTAAAATTTAAATTTGTTTCGCATTTGCAATCATTATTACACCTATGTATTCATATTGACCTAAGCAAGTTAATGGAAGGTGAGTGAAAAAAGTCGATTAAGGTAGCTAGTGATCAAATGTGTCATGTAGCAGAGAGGCCACAGGCGGCTCAGACCAGAGCTTAGTGATGTGGAAATCATAAATGATTCTGATGTGTAATTTTGGCCACGTGGTAGAAGCAAATGCTAGAAGAGAATTGGTTTGAGAAAAAATGTCTAGAATGAGAACAAACCATTCTTCAATGCAATGAATTCAGATACTGATCATCAAGACTGTTAATATCAAAAAAAGGGTGAACATTGGACAGCGTATTTCTCCTGGTACAATACTAAAACCAGGCTTCCCAGGTGGTCAGTGACAAAGATCCACCTGCCAGTAGTGCAGGATATGTGGGTTTGATTCCTGGGTCGGGAAGATCCTCTGGAGAAGGAAATGGCAACCTTCTCCAGTATTTTTGCCTAGGAAATTCCATGGACAGAGGAGCCTGGTGGGCAACAGTCCTTTGGGTTACAGAAACAGCTGGAGGCGATTTAGCAACTAAACAACGAAACACTAAACTGCCAACTTATGAAGGAATTTTGCTAAAATGGGGGGAAAACCAAGCTTTTACAGTAAAGTAACAACTTGGAAAATGTGGAGGGGAGAATAAGTGAAACTAGGCGGTGGGAGAGGTGGTTGTGGATTGTGTTCCCTAAAATGATCCCCTGGAGTCCTAACTCCTGGTGCTTGTGGATGTAAAAAAATAGGGTCTTCCAAATGTAATTAAGTTAAGGATCTTAAGATCAGATCATTCTCGATTTAGAGGCTTTCAGAAAAGACCCCTGATGCTGGGTAAGACTGTAGGTAAAAGGAGAAGGGGGAACAGAGAATGAGGTGGTTAGATGGCATCACCAACTCATCGGACGTGAATCTGAGCAAACTCCGGAGACAGTGGATATCAGAGGAGGAGTCTTGCGTGCTGCAGTCCACAGGGTCTCAAAGAGGAGGATACAACTTGGCGACTGAACAACAACAAAAAAGTTATAGGGTAGGTTCTAAACCCAATGACTGATGTAACAGAAAGGAGATGGAGATCTGAGACAGACAGAGGCAAGGGCTTGTGAATATGGAAACAAACTGGAGTGATGCATCCACAGGCAAAGCAACTCAAAGGACTGCCAGCCACCACCAGATCCTGGGAAAGAGGCACAGGGTGGATTTTCCCTGAGAAGGAACCAACCAACATGCTGATATCAGACTTCTAGTCAATGTAACTGTGAGAATAAACCTGTGTTGTTTCAAACCACCAAACTTGTGTTAATTTGCTATAGCAGCCCTGAGGAAACTAATACAATGGGGATACAACTGACAAATTCAGGCAAAGAGACGGCAGGGGAAAGGAAGAACTCCAAGGGTCAAAAGAGCTGGTAAAAAAACGGGAGTGGATAGGCACACAGATAAAACATGGACTAAGTTAATAATTGAAGTTGGATTATGGGAATAAATTCTTATGTTCAAATTTGTATTATGTTTAAACTTTCTGCAAGAAAAATAAAAAAGCAAGACCAACTCCACTCCCACCCCAGAAAACAAACAATCCGCCCAAAGCCATAAAGAGATACACTATAAACCCACAAAATGACCAAACTCACAAAGAGTGCCAAATAACAAGCGCTGGTGATGACACGGGCTAGTGAGAGTGCAGATGGGTGTGACGCCTGAGCACACTGCTGGCGCTGGCTGCTGAGCTGAGCATGTGCACAGATTGCGTCCCAGCGAATGCCTCTGGGGTGCTGGGTCTATGGGAACGTCAAAGGCGGTGTGCAAAGATGCTGGGGTAACATAACAGCCCCAAACCAGAGAAAATCCAAAGATCCATGGATAAATGATGCTAATCTTACATAAGGGTATTTTAAACAGCAACTGAAAAGTTACAATCACATGTAGCAACAAGGATGAATAGTCCAAAACCAAGTGAAAGATGACAGTCACAAAAAATATATATATGATTCCATGGGAAGTCAAAAGGAGGCCAAGAAGAAAAACTGGTTAGTAACCTTTGGGAGGAAGTACTGGTAATCACACAGATGTACACTGGGTTCACTTTGTGCTAACTCATTACACTGTTCATATATTATCTGCAGTTTTCTATACATCAGTGAAAATGCTGAAAGAGAAAGAGACTGGAAGAAGTGCCAGCAAATAGACACAACTCCTTTATTTTCACTGCAAACAGGAGAAATAAAATGGGGTAGAGAATGGAGGAAAATGGCTTAATAGAAGAATTTTTTTTTTTAAGACGGAAGAATTGACAGCAAGATTATACTTTTTATTTGAATAACCCACTTGCAAGAAAAAAACTGATGAAAAAGGTGAGAGAGAAGAGCTGGAGCTGGAGTGGGCGAGAAAGGTTGTGATCGGAGCTCTGAGGAGATACCCCGAGAGCTCACCTACATGGAGAAATGGAGGTTGAGCAGGAGAGAGGCTGGCAGGTAAGGTGTGACAGCTACTTTGTGAACTTCTCTTGTGCGTGCTGCCATTTTCCCAAGAAAGTAGGAGACACTTTCATTAGCTACTACTGAACGTGGGAAGAAGCTGCGGAAGCCTGGAAAAGCAGAGGTACCTGGTTGTCTGGAAGGGTGGTGGAAGAGAGCAGATTGTGCTGGTCCAGCATGAGATCCCAGCGGAGGTGTGTGAGGTTAAGCAGGACCAGGCAGCGTGCTGCTCCCTAACACACTGCTGCACACGTGCAGGCAGCGCAACACAAATCAGGATTTAACTCTGGTTTTGACAAAGCAAAGAGGAGGGTAAGGAACTTGAGGATGGATGCATGGAAATGGTCGCAAAGGACCACAGACTGAACCAGGGAGAGCAGACAAAGATGTCAGGAAAGGCAGTCAGAAGAGCGAAAAGGTGGTTAAGGACCAAGAGACTGCAGGCTTCCAGGTAGGTCTTGCTGAGTCACAGTTCTGCTGCCAGCAATGTGGAAGGAGGCAGGCTGTGGGCCACTGGGGTAAAGAAAACGCTGCTAAACTGTTGAGCTGTGGAATGCTTGTGCTCCTGGGGGTGCTCTGCTAAGGGAGGGTGGATGCAAGGGACACATTCAAGCAACTGAGAGGCCAGAGAGCTGGGAAATGTCACATTTCTCCTTACGTTAAAGACAGTGGGACAGCCAGACACTATGTACGTTCAGAAGGACACACACAGTCTCTAAATCAACCTGACTCTGTCCCAGCAAGATGGCTGCCAGTCACGTGGGGCCACTAAATACCTGAAAGGCAGTAAACGCAAGTGACCAGCAGGACTTTCAAGAATGTTTCATTAGGGGCTTCCCTGGTGGTTCAGGCGGTAAAGAATGTTTCACGGATGTTAATTTGAATTTAAAAAATGGTATTTGACTACAACAGTCAAATTCACAGAGTTAGAAAGTATACTGGTAATGCCAAGGGCCAGGAGGTGAGGGACTGTAAGGTGAAGGGACAGGGGGAATGGGGAGTTAGTGTTTAATGGGGACAGAGCTTCAGTTTAAGAAGGAGAAAAATTTGGGAGGTGGATGATGGTGAGAGCTGCACAACAATGTGAATGTACTTAATGCCACTGAAATGTACGTTAAATACGGTTAAAATAGTATGTTTTATATTATGTGACTCTTACCACAATAAAAGAAACCTTTCAGTTCAGTTCAGTCACTCAGCCGTGTCCAACTCTTTGCGACCCCATGAACCACAGCACACCAGGCCTCCCTTTCCATCACCAACTCCCGGAGTCCACCCAAACCCAAGTCAATCACTGAGTTGGTGATGCCATCCAGCCATCTCATCCTCTGTCGTCCCCTTCTCCTCCTGCCCTCAATCCTTCCCAGCATCAGGGTCTTTTCCAATGAGTCAGCTCTTCGCATGAGGTGGCCAAAGTATTGGAGTTTCAGCTTCAACATCAGTCCTTCCAATGAACACCCAGGACTGATCTCCTTTAGGATGGACTGGTTGGATCTCCTTGCAGTCCAAGGGACTCTCAAGAGTCTTCCCCAACACCACAGTTCAAAAGCATCAATTCTTCGGCACTCAGCCTTCTTTATAGTCCAACTCTCACATCCATACATGACTACTGGAAAAACCATAGCCTTGACTAGACGGACCTTTGTTGGCAAAGTAATGTCTCTGCTTTTCAATATGCTATCCAGATTGGCCATAACTTTCCTTCCAAGGAGTAGGCGTCTTTTGACTTCATGGCTGCAGTCACCAACTGCAGTGATTCTGGAGCCCAAAAAAATAAAGTCTGACACTGTTTCCCCATCTATTTCCCATGAAGTGATGGGACCAGATGCCATCATCTTAGTTTTCTTAATGCTGAGCCTTAAGCTAACTTTTTCACTCTCCTCCTCTTTCACTTTCATCAAGAGGCTCTTTAGTTCCTCTTCACTTTCTGCCATAAGGGTGATGTTGTCTGCGTATCTGAGGTTATTGATATTTCTCCCAGCAATCTTGATTCCAGATTGGGCTTCTTCCAGCCCAGCATTTCTCATGATGTACTCTGCATATAAGTTAAATAAGCACGGTGACAATATACAGCCTTGATGTACTCCCTTTCCTATTTGGAACCAGTCTGTTGTTCCATGTCCAGTTCTAACTGTTGCTTCCCGACCTCCATACAGGTTTCTCAAGATACAGGTCAGATGGTCTGGTATTCCCATCTCTTTCAGAATTTTCCAGAGTTTACTGTGATCCACACAGTCAAAGGCTTTGACATAGTCAATACAGCAGAAGTAGATGTTTCTCTGGAACTCTCTTGCTTTTTCGATGATTCAGTGGATATTGGCAATTTGATCTCTGGTTCCTCTGCCTTTTCTAAAACCAGCTTGAACATCTGGAACTTCACGATTCATGTATTGCTGAAGCCTGGCTTGGAGAATTTTGAGCATTACTTTACTAGCATGCAAAATGACTGCAATTGTGTGGTAGTTTGAGCATTCTTCGGCATTGTCTTTCATTGGGATAGGAATGTAAACTGACCTTTTCCAGTCCTGTGGCCATTGCTGAGATTTCCAAATTTGCTGGCATATTGAGTGCAGCACTTTCAGAGCATCATCTTTCAGGATTTGAAATAGCTCAACTGGAATTCCATCACCCCCACTAGCTTTGTTTGTAGTGATGCTTCCTAAGGCCCACTTGACTTCACATTCCAGGATGTCTGGCTCTAGGTGAGTGATCACACCATCATGATTATCTGGGTCGTGAAGATCTCTTTTGTACAGTTCTTCTGTGTATTCTTGCCACCTCTTAATATCTACTGCTTTTGTTAGGTCCATACCATTTCTGTCCTTTATTGAGCCCATCTTGGCATGAAATGTTCCCTTGGTATCTCTAATTTTCTGGAAGAGATCTCTAGTCTTTCCCATTCTGTTGTTTCCCTCTATTTCTTTGCACTGATCGCTAAGGAAGGCTTTCTTATCTCTCCTTGCTATTCTTTGGAATTCTGCGTTCAGATGGGAATATCTTTCCTTTTCTCCTTTGCTTTTCGCTTCTCTTCTTTTCTCAGCTATCTGTAAAGCCTCCTCAGACAGCCATTTTGCTTTTTTGCATTTCTTTTTCTTGGGGATGGTCTTAATCCCTGTCTCCTAGACAATGTCACGAACCTCTGTCCATAGTTCATCAGGCACTCTGTCTATCAGAGCTAGTCCCTTAAATCTATTTCTCACTTCCACTGTATAATCGATAGGGATTTGACTTACGTCATACCTGAATGGTCTAGTGGTTTTCCCTACTTTCTTCAAATTAAGTCTTCAATTTAAGTCAATTTGGCAATAAGGAGTTCATGATCTGAGCCACAGTCAGCTCTCAGTCTTATTTTTGCTGACTGTATAGAGCTTCTCCGTCTTTGGCTGCAAAGAATATAATCAATCTGATTTTGGTGTTGACCATCTGGTGATGTCCATGTGTAGAGTCTTCTCTTGTGTTGTTGGAAGAGGGTGTTTGCTATGACCAGTGCATTCTCTTGGCAAAACTCTATTAGCCTTTGCCCTGCCTCATTCTGTACTCCAAGGCCAAATATACCTGTTACTCCAGGTGTTACCTGACTGCCTACTTTTGCATTCCAGTCCCCTACAATGAAAAGGACATCTTTTTTGGGTGTTAGTTCTAAAAGATCTTGTAGGTCTTCATAGAACCATTCAGCTTCAGCTTCTTCATCATTACTGGTTGTGGGCATAGGCTTGGATTACCATGGTATTGAATGGTTTCCCTTGGAAACAAACAGAGATCATTCTGCCATTTTTGAGATTGCATCCATGTACTGCATTTTGGACTCTTTTGTTGACTATGATGGCTACTCCATTTCTTCTACTGGATTCCTTCCCACAGTAGTAGATATAATGGTCACCCATTCCAGTCCATCTTAGTTCACCGATTCCTAGAATGTCAACGTTCACTCTTGCCATTTCCTGTTTGACCACTTTCAATTTGCCTTGATTCATGGACCTAACATTCCAGGTTCCTATGCAGTATTGCTCTTTACAGCATCAGACCTTAGTTCTATTACCAGTCACACCCACAGCTGGGCATCGGTTTTGCTTTGGCTCCATCCCTTCATTCTTTCTGGAGTTATTTCTCCACTGATCTCCAGTAGTATACTGGGCACGTACTGACCTGGGGAGTTCATCTTTTAGTATCCTATGTTTTTGCCTTCTCATACAGTTCATGGGGTTCTCAAAGCAGGAATACTCAAGTGGTTTGCCATTCCCTTCTCCAGTGGACCACATTCTGTCGGACCTCTCCACCATGACCCTTCCGTCTTGGGTGGCCCCACATGGCATGGCTTAGTTTCACTGAGTTAGACAAGGCTGTGGTCCGTGTGATCAGATCGGTTGGTATGGTTCTAGGATGTCTGCCCTCTGATGCCCTTTTGCAACACTTACCCCCTTGCTTGGGTTTCTCCTACCTCTGACATGGGATACCTCTTCATGGTTGCTCCAGCAAAGTGCAGCCGCTGCTCCTTACCTTGGACGACGGGTATTTGATTCAGTTATTGGAAAACTTTTCAGTGTGTCTGGATGAACCTGGTTATGTTAAACTACTTTTTCATTAGCAAATTTTATGAAATTTAAATACAGACCAGGGAGCATATCTCCTGTTGAGGAGGAGTGGACTGAAAGTGGCAATGAGGTGCCAAGAGGACAGTCACCCTATCTCTGGGCACAGTGACAAAAGGGATGGGCAGGAAGAGACAGCCACCACTCTGGGGAGAGTTGAGGAAAAGGCCATTGAGACCCCAGAAAAGAGCCAGGATCCAACTAAAGCAAAAAGCCGTGCTCAGAGAAGTCTGGCCACAGAGCACTTCGATGGTAACAGGTGGTCACGGAAGGAACGGCAGAAGGCCTTTGGAGACAAGGCATGGGAGAAAGGCAGATCTTGCTGAGCCGTGTTTTATCTTGGTGCCAGTATGTGTCCATTACACTGTACCAAGTATTTCGTGGTTTGTTAAACCAGGAAACTCTTACTCTTCAGTTTTGGTAATTTACTATGATCCCTCCTCTTCCAAGGCAGGATTTTCCTGAACTGGTACTTTAGTTTTTTGGTATTTTCTCCCCTTTTGTCTTTTTGCTCTACTGAGAGATTTCCTCAGTTTTACCTTTCAACTCCTCTGCTGAGTTTTTAATTTCTGCTCTCACACTTTCAGCTTCAGGAGACACTCTTGTTCTCTGACCATCCCCTTTGAGAAGCATGGCCTTCCTGTTCGATGGATACAGTTTTCTTTTGTCCTTTGACGATGGCACTGACGGTGTATGTCTCTGTTCATGCTTTCCTAGGTTTTGTTTTCAGCATTATTCTCTTTGCCTAGCCTTTGCATTTTCCAAACTGCCCTTTTCAGTCGTTTCCATCTTGTATTGTTAGAATCCCCATCAGGCACCTGATATGCTGGGCTGCGTGCTCAGGATGGAGGAGGACCAAAAAGCTGATGGGATGCTCTGAGCGTGTGGCAGGGTTTGTCTACCTTAAGGGCGATCTGATCCCTGTCTGATGGGTCCTTAAACCCCTAGTGTAGATATTTTTAGATCTTTCCCATCGGGCTGATGGACCCTAGAAGGAGAGTAGAGTCCTCTTTTCAATTTCTCTTTAACTGCCAGGGTTGTGTCAGCCAAATGGCAGAAGTGGACAGGCAGTCTCCACACGCCATGCCGGCTAGGTCACCTCATCGGTTTCTGGTACAGTACTACGTCCTCTGCTGTGCTGGCTGATCCTAGTGGGCCATCTGCAGAGTGCTGGGGCTGGGGAGGAAGGGCAGTACAAATCCGCTTTGTGGGCAGAGAAGGCAGGGCTCTTGCCACTTTTCAGACAGATTTCAGCCGAGCTTCCTTTCATCCTCAAGTCTTCCTGTTTCTGGTTCTTTTGAAGATTTACAATTTAAACCAGGATGGTTCTCAATTGTTCTCTGCAGACTTAACATCCACCATTCTCACTGCTAAGGGAGTGAATGAGTGCTTGCCTATCTGCTTTTTAGCCTCAAAGTCTTGTTGCTGTTGAGTCTTCTCCTATTTTCCCCATCCCTGGGTATTTATGATCTTTTAAAAAAGCCTCTTTACTAAAAGTCCTGTAGGGTTTTGACAGGAGAGGAAATTAAGAAGAGCATGTTCAATCTGCCATCTTCATTACAAGCTCTGCCTTGCATTCTCCTTGATAAGGTTACTTCGCCCTGAACCGACTTAGTATTAAAAGACAGATTTGGGTCTCTGTTTCACAGCAGAGCACGTATCTTCTTGCCTATGACCCACCAACTCAGAAGCTTACATGACAACACGGAACACTATCTGATACTAAATATGACCCTTCAGACGCTTGGAAAACTGCTTGTCTAAAGCAACAATTAATTTAGGATGACGAAGGAAAAACCGACTGCACCCGTTACTGTGCCTAACTAGATGAGCCTGACAAACTCAGTACATGCTAGGGGTTCCAGCATTAAACTCTCAGAACCAGAGAGAAGTCTCAAAGTAATTAATATTCAACAGATGCTTACAAACGGACACCCAACTGAATCCTGGATTCTTACCATCTTACAGTCTGAGCTCAGCAAGGCTCTAGTGCACAACCTGGTCGGCAAGTTATTTTGGCAGAAACTGAGTTTGCTACAGCACTGGATTAGTGCCTACTGTTTACACCAAGGATACCCAGAGCTAGAGGTGTCACCTGGCACTCGGGGTCCACTCACCCATCTGCGGCAGGTTTCTTCCGGAGTATGCTTGGCCGTGGGGATGAGCCCTGGGCTGGAGCATTGGCGCTCACGCTCTGGCTGTGAGTCTGCACCACGGTTGTTGCTGCTGGCGCAGCGCTGAATGGGCTGCTGATAGGGTTGGCTACAATCGTGGCTCCGTCTGCCAGCACCACTGCTAGAGGACATGGAGGGGGCAGGAAAGAGCAATGACAAGAGGGAAACAGGTACAACACTACTAAAACATCATATAAGACAAAGAACAATGGTTAGGCAACCACACTTAACAGTACCCATGTTAGGACTTTCCAATGTCAAGAAGAGGGATAAGAACAAAAGCAGATGGCAAAATGGGAGAAGTTACAAAGCCTGCTGATCAAAACCCACTTTTCTTTGCTCTACAATCATAATTACTAATAAATAAGATACATAAAGTACATATCATACTTCAAGAAATGTTCTCCTACAGATTTTATAAAAAATATCACTGCTTCTCAATTACTAATAACAGTACTAACATTCTAGTCTATCTTAACTTGATGCTTTACAAACGACTTACAAAAAAAACTTAGGAAATTCCTTGGCTGTCTAGTGGTTAGGACTCTGAGCTTCTAATGCTAAGGCCTGAATTCAATCCCTGGTTGGAGAACTAGATCCCACAAGCTACATAGTGAGACAAAAAAATTAAAATGAAAAAGAGAATCCTAAAATGGAACGTAAACACTACCCTTGTAAGGGTGAATGTACTCTCTCAACTAAGAGCTCTTCTGGCATGCTTCTCCCCCTACACAGATGCATTAAGCTATTGACATATGTAGTTTCTAACAATGATCCTGACAGGCAAGTTCTAGGCAACTCATGTTCCAAAGAGGAAACTGAGGTTTAGTGAGGTTACTTGAGACCACAAAGCCAGCAACTGGCAGAACCATGATTTAAACCCTTTGTATCTTTTCTCTCCACACCAAATTCCATGTAAAAAACTGAAATTACCTGAAGTCTTTCCTTCAGGCTGAGGCTGCTGGGTCCCTATCGGTGCAGGCTGAAGTCCTTGGGTGCCGATGGGGGCTGCTGAGTGAATCCCTGGGGTGCCGATGGGGGCCGGCTGGACCCCTGGGGTGCCGATGGGGGCCGGCTGGACCCCCGGGGTGCCGATGGGGGCCGGCTGGATCCCTTGGATATGTCGGGCATGGGAGGCGTCCACTGTCATCAGCTGCATGGGGTTCAGATGGACTGCAGGAGCCACCCCGACTCCAGGCTGAGCCGTGAGGGCAGAGTTCGGAGCCTGAGCTGAAATGAAAAATGGGGCAGAGAGTGACAAGAGTGGTAGCTCTGATCAGATACAGGCCACCTATGGAGAAAAACACTCAAATCAAAACAATTTTTCCACGTTCAAGATCTATACTCTCAATTAAAAAAAAAGTGCTACATAAGTCTCTAAACATTGATGTTTTCTCCACCTTACTTTCTACCAAAGTGAGATGATCTTTCAGCAGAAATAGCATTAAAATGAGAAAAAAGCAATCATTTACTAAAAGCTAAATGTGAGCCAGGAAACTATTTAAATAATTAATACAAACTTTTGAGATACATCCATGCCTCCAAGTCAAGAATCTTTGCACTACCAGAGGAATTTCTGACATACAGTAGTTACTAATTTTAAATTCTAAAATATGCACTTGAGAGAGAGAACAATCACCTGTCCTTTCTTCAATCATCTACTGCGTACATTAAAACTGACTCAACAAAACTGAAAACATAAACGTTCCCAGGAAGAAACAAAAAAAGAAGGGATTTCTCCCTATTTGTGGAAAGAAAACAAACAAAAGGCTTTTCCTCTCAGAAAACAAATCTGGAGAAAGATATATGTATCTTTCATGTTCCCTGCAGCATTACTTACAATGGCTAAGATATGGAAACAATCCATGTCCACTAGTGGATGAGTGGATAAAGAAGATATGGTATACACACACACAATGGAATGTTACTCAGCTATTAAAAAGGAAAAAATCTGAAACACTGCCATTTGTGACAATATGAATTAACCTCAAGAATATTATGCTTAGTGAAGTAAATCACACAGAGAATGACAAAGGCCACGGGACCTCACATACATATGGATCTAAAAAGCAGAAAATAACAAACTGAGCTCCTGGATTGAGAAGACAGACCAGTGGTGCCAGGGGCAGGGGCGGTGAGACAGGCTAAAATGGGGCAGGGGTAGGGGCAGTGAGACAGGCTAAAATGGGGCAGGGGTAGGGACGGTGAGACAGGCTAAAATGGGGCAGGGGGAGGGGGGGTGAGACAGGCTAAAATGGGGCAGGGGTAGGGGTGGTGAGACAGGCTAAAGTAGGGGCAGGGGTGGTGAGAGAGGCTAAAGTAGGGGCAGGGGCAGGGGTGGTGAGCCAGGCTAAAGTAGGGGCAGAGGCAGGGGTGGTGAGCCAGGCTAAAGCAGGGACAGGGGCAAGGGTGGTAAGCCAGGCTAAAGTAGGGACAGGGGCAGGGGTGGTGAGGCAGTGAGACAGGCTAAAGGAGAGGCAGGGGCAGGGGTGGTGAGACAGGCTAAAGTAGGGGCAGGGGCAGGAGCGGTGAGATGGCTAAAGGAGGGGCAGGGGCAGGGGTAGGGGGATGAGACAGGCTAAGGGAGAGGTAAGGGCAGAGGCGGTGAGACAGGCTAAAGGAGAGGCAGGGGCAGGGACAGTCCAACAGGCTAAAGGAGAGGCAGAGGCAGAGGCAGTAAGACAGGCTAAAGTAGGGGCAGGGGCAGAGGGTGGATGAGACAGGCTAAAGTAGTGAGAAGGCATGAATTTCCAGTTAAAGATAGTAAGTTAGGGGATATAATGCACAGCATGATGATTATGGTTAAATATTCAGTATTGCAAATCTGGAAGTTGCCAAGAGTAGACCTTCAAAGTTCTCATCACAGGAAAAAAACAATCTGGAACTGTATAGTGACGGACGCCAGCTAGACCTGTGGTGATTATTCTGCAATATAAATAATGAATCATTATGCTGTACATGTGAAACTAAGGTATGCTAATTATATCTCAATTTTGGAATTTCCTGGCAGAAAAGCTATGACACATCAAATATGTCTCTGAATATTAGAAAGCAGAGACAACACTTTGCCGACAAAGGTCCACCTAGTCAAAGCTGTGGTTTTTCCAAAAGACATGTACAGATGTGAGAGTTGGACCATAGAGAAGGCTGAGTGCTGAAGAATTGATGCTTTGAAACTGGTGTTGGAGAAGACTCTTGAGAGTCCCTTGGACAGCAAGGAGATCAAACCAGTTCATCCTAATGGAAATCAATCCTGAATATTCATTGGTAGGACTGATGCTGAAGTTCCAATACTTTGGCCTCCTGATGTGAAGAGCTGACTCTTCTGGAAAAGTCCCTGATATTAGGAAAGATTGAGGGAAGGAAGAGAAGGGGATGGCAGAGGATGAGATGGCTGGATGGCTCAATGGACATGAGTTTAAGCAAATTCTGGGCAATAGTGAAGGACAGAGAAGCATGGCATGGCAGTCCATAGGGTGGCAAAGTGTCAGACACAATTTAGTGCCTGAACAACAAATACGTCAATTTCAATAATTTAAAATGTTTTATAAACGACAGATAAAAAGGTAAATTATTACTATGCATAAGAATAATGAAGTTGATAGAACATGTAAACTTAAAAGTCACTGTTATAGTGCAATTCTTCCTTTGTAGAACACATACATACACCTTTTCCAGAGCATTATAGTTTCTTCCTGAGAAGTGTATCCATTTCTGTTAAACAACACTTTTTTGGTCATCTGCCTGCTGTAGAACCTGCAGTCTAGTTACTGCCACAAGCCTTTTTAAGACCCTATCTTACCTCACACTTTACATTCTCACCCACACCATGTTGCATGCATGCGTGCTCAGTCGTGTTCGACTCTCTGTGACCCTACGGGCTATAGCCTGCCAGGCTCCTCTTTCCATGGGTTTCTCCAGGAAAGAATACTGGAGTGGGCTGCCATTTCTCCTCCTCCAGGGGATCTTCCCAACTCAGGCATTGATCCTGTGTCTCCTACACTGGCATTAAGATTCTTTATTACTGAGCAAGATCTAATCTTATTCCACACTTTATATTCTCACTCACACTGTGCTCCCACCAAAACAAAACCACTCTGTTTTTTCAAGCACATATTTTAGCTAATAGTTTATTCACAGACAGAAATGTGCATTTCTCCAGTCCTACCATGGCTCTGCCCTATCCACTCTGAAATATGCTTCCCAAATGTCATTTCTTTTAAGAAATCATTCCTGACCTCAAACCTGACCTTCTCAAGTAGAAATAACCTCTTACCTCAGAAACAGCATGGCTTGCTCAAGTCTCTCTGGTGAGTCTGAGCATATTATAGTATCTTTTCACATTTCATCTCCTTACTAGACTCTCAGCTTGCTGAAAACAACAACTGTTTATAACTCAATTTTAAAAACAGAGCTAGCATAGGATCTTACACAGAATTTCAATAAGTATTTGTGGAATTAATAAATGCATGAATGAATAAACGAATGAATGAAACGGAAAAGACCTCTGCAACAAGTGAATTTTTAGGAACAATACGAGATGGATCAATTCCTTGCAAAATATATAGATTATATACCTACAGTCACACACACACATATACAGTTACACATACATGCCGTCACTTCAGTCATGTCTGAATCTTTGCAACCCTCTGCACTGTAGCCCTCCAGGTTCCTCAATCCATGGGATTCTTCAGGTAAAAATACTGGAGTGGGTTGCCATACCCCCTCCAGGGTATCTTCCTAGCCCAGGGATTGAACCTGAATCTCCGGCATTGCAGGCAGATTCTTTACCACTGAACCACTGGGGAAGCCCTATGGTTACATATAGTTATATATCTAGACTTATATATTCATCTCTCCACCTAACTTATAACTAGTAGACCAAAAAGATATCATCTGTAAAAGCAACCAAGACCACGAACAATTGTTCTAATTACCATAAACTATATAGTAAAGTGATCCATATTTGGCAAGATCAGAGCCTACCACATACAAATTTTCCTGTTCTGTTCTTGACTTAAAAATATCTGCTAGCTGGCTTCTAAATGATTTATTCATTTGTGTCCATCCACGTGCAGACTTATATGTTTGACAAATACTATACTACCTCTCATCTGCACCAACAATGATGGTTTGATACTCGAAGGAATAAAGTACTGATTGTGCTTTTCATTTTTCTCTGTTAGTGTCCATCAGGGCTACTGCAAAGGTGAAAAAAGAACAATGTAGAGACAGATGACTCGCAGGATCCCCAAAACTTCAGTGTTCTTATGAAGGATTTTTACAATAAAAGTCTATCACTATAAGTGAAAGTGTCTGCATAGTCAGCTCTAGCTCAAGAGAGACAGAGACTGCATGCTCTTTTCAGTTGGTTAGCATTCAGAGAAACACACAGTGATCATGAATTATTGATACCTTCTCCAGAAAGGCAAAACAGCTGCACTGTTCGGGAAGTATCAGTTGGCTGAGGTAGTGGATGAAGGAAGGAACTGGAAGGCAAGTGCCATTACCGCTAAAGAGACCCAAAACTTTCAGCACTCAGTGAGACACATACTAACTAACACACAGACATGCTTCTACAACACTTTCAGCATCTCACTTTTGGCAACAATCAATTAAACAAGATTTTACTTTATAAGATTGCTAATAAAGAACAGTTATGAATTCCTTTTAAAAAGAAAGTTTTTAAAAACAAACATCTCCTCCCCCACCCTCAGCAAAAAAAAAAAAAAAGAAAATCAAAGCACACACACAAAAAATGTAGAGGTGGAGGAATCTGTTTCCAAAGCTGTTTAAACATCCCAGTGTTTTGAAAGCTTTAGATTAGCACTGTCCAACAAAAATATAAGTCATACACATTAATATAATAAAACACAGGCCAAATTAATTTTATGACACATCTTGTTTAACTCAATATATCAAAATATGATACTTTTAAAATAACCTTAATAAGAGTTATCAGTAACGTGTTATAAATTCTCTTTTCCATATTGTCTTTAAAATTCAGGGTATATTTTATTCTCAAATGACATTTCAATTCAGAGACTCAATTTTTATCAGAAATACTTGATTTCTATTTTGATTCCATAAAATCGACAATTTCGCAAAAAGTAGTTTCATATCGCCAAGTTGTTCCAAACATATTTGAAACTTCTCTCACTTTAAGTAAAACAAAAAATTCAGATCTCCATTTGTGCCAGGCCCGCTTCAAATGCTCAACTGCCACAGGTGGCCCCGGCTGCAGCCCAGGAGGCACACGAGAAGAGCAACAGCTGCAATCTGATAACCTGGCCCTCTTAGACCTAAGGTGAACTGAGGGTCTCACAACAAAAGACTATACAAACCTTGCAATTTAAGTATTGTTTACTGCGGAATGGCAAAAAGAACGCTGTTAACAAGACTGGATGGTGAATGCTGAGCATAATTGGGCCAACATTAAAAACACAACAAATAACCCATGAAACAGACGCCCCATCAGAGTAGAGCTTTGCTCATTCTTAACTGCAGGACCATTTTAAGGGATAACAAAACTGTTAACACAATTATCCTCAGGGTGGGATAAAATCATGCTAATGTCACTAATAAGTAACAACCTTTTACAGTCATAGAAATGGTGATTTACAACCTTCAAGCTTTAGATTTCAGCCTTATCTGAATCTGAAAACTGAAGCTTTAGAATCATTAAATTCATACTAGAAATACCCACTGATCAATTTCTATCTCGTTGCTTGCAAAAACTAAAATGTTAAAAGTCACCATAACAGTGGGGTTCATACCTGGATACTGTCGAATGGTGGACACAGAGCTGGTGATTGGGGTGTAAGTGTGAGCAGCCAGTGGGTATGCAGAAGGTGGGTACGTCGGGAGAAAGTACTGGAACTGCACAGGAACAGATGGTCTACAGATGGAACACAGATAATGTGAACTGAAATGGGCTGTTTTCTTCTTTCCCTTCAAATGGTCCTATCGCTTGCAAACTCTTCATTCTCTTAACTGCCATACCAACATTTTTCAAATTGTGTCCCAAACAATTATATCAGAGGACACAGACTTAGAGAAAGTAGTATTTCAACAATGATGGACCTAAAGATTATCAATAAATATTAAGTGAAGCAAGTCAGAGAAGATCAATGTCATATATCATCGATATTTGGAATCTAAAATATGATACAAATGAGCAAAACAGAAATAGGCTCACAGACATAGAAAACAAACCTGTGGTTACCAAAGGGGTAAGCGGGTGAGGAGATATAAATTGGGAATTTGGGATTAGCAGATACCAACTACTATCTATAAAATAAACAACATGGTCCTACTATATAGTGTAGGGAAATATATTCAATATTCTATAATAAACCATAGTGGAAAAGAAGATGGGAAAAATGTATATATATACATATAACTGAATCACTTTGCTGTAACCAGAAACTAACAAAACACCATAAATCAACCATACCTTGATAAAAACAAACAAAAAATCCCCAAACTAATAAGCATTGCTAGGAGTGGGGTGGAGAGGGAGGTGGGAGGGAGGTTCAAGAGGGAGGGGACATACGGATGCCTGTGGCTGATTCATGTTGATGTTTGGTGGAAACCAACACAATACTGAAAAGCAATTATCCTTCAGTTAAAATTTACAAAAATGTAATTATAAAAAAACAAGCATTTCTGTACACCATAATAACCAAACAAGAGTATTTAAAAATTATCCAATTATGAAATCACTTCATATGCACTCTGCCAGGTTCTCACTGCAAGGCAGAAGAAGTGAACTACAAATGCAGAATGGGGAGATAGTGGGGTTGAACCAGAGGCACCCAAATGTACTAGTTTTAAAAAATATTATGTACTTCCTACCTCTCCTGCTAAAGGGCCTAGAAGAAATGACAATCCAGTAAAGATAAACAGATCTAATGCCTAGATCTTGGTTCTAAATGATGAAAAGGAACCAGGGCTCCTTGGAGAAGTGGCAGATTCCAAGGCTCAGAGAGATCAAGTTCAAGAGAAGCTCCGAGTATTTTGTTGTGGTGAGAAGGAAGGAAGGACTAGAATGATCAGGACACAGTAAAACCCACAGGAACTAGTCCGAAGGGGCTCCCAAGGATCAACCTGGAGACAATTTGAGCATTAAAAACAAGTGACAGTAACGGATTATAATTATGAATAAACAAAACCAAGTCTATGAGTCCATGTGGATTTTAAAAAATAAAATACATAACAAAAGAAATAAATGAGGATTGATAAAATTTCTTTACATGAGGATGCCAATCAATAAACATAAAGGGAGTGATCAAAAAAAAAAAAAATCACTATCCTGTAACCATCATATTGCAAGCATCAACAGATCCAGACAATAATCAACAGAAGCAAAGACTACTGAGTAAAAGTTTATTGCGGAGTATGATATCTATAGTCTCAAGGTATTTCCACACAAATTAGTCATTTACAAAGAAGAAAAATACACCTTTACAGTAGAAATATCTGACAAACATAAACTTCATGAAGCAATGACATAACCCATAATGGGAGAACAGGAGAGCAGGAGCTCTGTGACATATAGCAATGAGAAGAGCTTATCACCTAATGGTATTCAGTCCAAAAATGCACAGGATGAATCTAACTATGAGGAACAATCCAACAAGCGCAAACAAGAAGATTCTGCAAAAACAACTGGCTAATCCATACTCTTCTAAAACGTCAATGTATGAAAGAGGATGGAATGCTAAAGGATCATTTCAGATACCCATACTGTGGTTAAGAAAGAACCGTTCTGTTCTCTGGAGGAAAATGGGAAATTATATTTAGGTATAAAAGGGTCATGATGCTGTCACCCTTACATTCAATATGGCTCAAAATAAATTCAACCGAGAAACACACAAGACCAAAAAAAAAGATGCTAGAACATTCATCAAAAGGAGAATGAGAAAACACAGCATAGTTTCATTCACAAAGTTAGAGAAATTACACAGTGTACTAGATTTTCAGGGGTAGACTTGAAAATAAGGAAATCTGTGCCATATTTGTGGGATAGTCTGTTTTACTGGAAAATCAAAACAACTGGTGACATGGTGGGGAACACTCCCTCCTACCTATTATCACTGCGGGTTTCCATGGCCACAGGATTTGGAGAGGCGCGATGTCCTGAGATGGGAATCAGGCTACTCCTCTCTGCAGGGTAGTCAGGCTGGATCCGAGGAGAAGTGTGTGTGATTTGCTGAGGCACGACCTTAGCTACAAAAAAGTATCATCCAATTACATTACTGCTCAAGTGCTTCTACTGGCATGCTGAAACATTCTTGGCCAGGAACAATCTTAAGAATGCAAATGGTAATAAGAAGCCTAGATTTTTATCAAAATAAAAAATGAAAAGATGAGTACCTATGGGTTCAACTGAATTATTTCAATTGATAATACACTAATACATTTACAACTGTCACTTGTCAAAGCAGGGTTCAATATTAATACTTTATCAAAAACATCAGCAAGCAGGCCCCTTCCCCTTAACCTGGCTTCCTGGAGACCTTTTTTTTTTAAAAAAAAAGGAGAAAACTTAAAAAAAAAAAGTGAATACAGAAATGACAAATACTTTTGATTCTTCTCCAGGGCCCATAACTAATAAGTAATAATATAGCTAATTAGTAATGAGATCATTTCAAGCTCAGTTTTCTCATCTATGAGGAAGTCTTCTTTAGATGACCACTTTATTTTTAAAGTCTCTTGAATGTTCAGTGATTTTACATATTTTATGGCAAAAATAAAAATAATAGTTTCCAAATTTAATTCCATCTGTATAAAGATCCAACTCATACCAATGACGGGCACACAATAACACTAGAGACTGGGATGATGTCACCACATCACCCAAAGAACAGCACACTGAACACCAGCACCCTGCCCCTGCCTTCTATGCCCAGCTGTCTTCTGAGGAACGCAGCTGGGGAAGTCTCTGCAGGAAGATGGGTAGGATGCCCAAGTTCACCACTGAGGATGGCCCCTGATGTTTAATGCAGACAGAAGTCATCATGATGCACTTTTCATCAGTAAGTAGAGTCTGTGCTGAGTAAAAAGCAACTAAGCCTCGTTTTGTCAGTATGCCCATAAAAGGGAGGAGAAAAAATAATACTTCCAACAGGGAAGTAGCTGTCATTTGGCAGAGTAGCTAAGCAAAGGCGGGTTACCACAAACACGTACAAAACACATACATGAATAGTATTTTTACTTTTTCCTAATTAAAAATCATGTATTCAATTATTAAAAAAAAAACCCTTCAGGAAAATCACAATGCAGAAATCACAAACTGGGGCTATTTTCAAAGACAATTCCTATTTTCTGAATACCATGATCATCTAATTGAGACCACTGTCATGTGTGGAGAAAAATAAGGATGTCATTCTAGTGGAAAAAGGCATTTATGGCAGGAAGGAACCCTATACTTTCAGTTAATCAGACTTTTTCCCCCTGACCCAATACTTGCCTATTAATACCAATGGCTGAATCCAATACTTAATCTCACCTGGAGAAAGCAAGTGACACAAAAAGCCACTCAGGTGGCTTTAATACACCTCTTATGCCCCTAACTTGAAAATCAATACTCTGAGGGTTATCAGGTATTCCTTCTCAATCGAGGCACTTCTATACAGGGACCCTATTATGATGTAACAAATATTACAAATATTTGTATTATTACACAAGAGGAAAACAAAAGTAGAGCAAAAATCCTGATGGAACTTAGACAAAATCACACCAAGTGGCAGATGTTTAAATCTGTTTGGACACTTCTGTGGAATGATTTTCACATCTAGAATTTAGTAAATGGTAAAAAGTCGAAGATAAATGAGCCAGGGAGTTAGAGAATATAAGCACAGATTAGAGTTACAGAATATAACCACAAATAGGAGAGGCAGAAAGTTGGTAGGTTCAGCCAAATGAATGAACATTATTTCTCTCCTAGTACTCTTGGTGAGCTTACTTCCACAGTACTACTCTTAGGAAGATACAGGGACTAATAAAAACTGATCTCTAAATAATTCTTCACAGAGAGGGTCCAAGACACAGCCAGAGAGCCCCTCCAGGGTACACCGCTCCTCTTTACTGGTCTGGTTTTCTTCATAGCTACACATTCCCTAGTGAGACTCTTGACTACAAAAATGAGAAGAATGGGCTTGGCTCTGACTTCACACAGTACTGAGGATGACTGATGACACTGGTAGGTATAACCAGAAAACAATCTGAAATGACAACATGGAACAGTCAGAGATCTTTTTCAACGTAAGCGCTTAATGCTAGATATCCCACCCCCAAACTTCACAAAAGTAATATTAAAATCAGAGGGGTGGGAAAGAAGTTTGGGCTCTCCAATGCCAAGTCACAGGGAGCAGGAACGTGAGAAAGACCACAGTATTCTCTCGCTAAAAGCGTTCTGTGGGGCTGAACACCAACTCAGGGGCTGGTACTCTGGCTTCTCTGAAAGAGGAGCAAGAGTTTCCTAGGTCCTACCATTATTCTGGAAGTGCACCCTCAAAGTTTGCTAAGGGGGCTACGGAAGCCACAGCCTGTCACACGCACAAAGGAAGGGAGTGGGGAGGGCGGGCCCACCTCGGAGCTGGCACACGGCAGGCGAGGGGGTCACACTGGTGTGTCTGCTCACCAGGTCTGAGTGTGTCAGTGCGTCCTCTCCCAACAGGAGCTCTACTTTGAAAAGTACAGTAGGTTATAAATACAGCAGCTGTCTCCTATCTTTAGGGGTGAAGCAAAGTAAGATGGCACACTCACTGTTAGAGAACCAGGGCACAGTCAACACTACCAACCTGAAACCTGTGACTTGTGGGTTACAGAGGCGAGTGTTCTGCCTCACACACCACAGTTTCTGCTTTGGAAGCTCTGAAGTGAGCCATCAGCTCTGAGGATCAGTGTCAGCAACTCGCAGGCCAAACCTTGCTGATGCCTGTTTTGGCCCACGAGTGAACAATGTGTCTACATTTTCTAATGGTTGGGGGAAAATTAAAAAAATAATATTTTGTGACAAGTGAAAATGATATGATATTCAAATTCCCATGCCCATGAAAGGTCTGACTGAAACACAGCCACACTCATTTGTTTACACATTGTCTGTAGCTAGCTGGCTGCATACCCATGAGGCCTGCAGAACCTGAAGCATTTACTACCTGGCCCTACAGAAAGTGCTTGCCCATCTCTTCTCTCCATCACTCAACTCTGGCTGCCAAGAACTTCACAGATTTTTTTTCTGGGCCACACTGAATGGCTTATGGGATCTTAATTTCCTGATCAGCAATGCAACCCAAGCCCTGACAGTGAAAGCGCTAAGTCCCAACCACTAGACCACCAGGGAAATCCCTCAAAGATTTTTTAATAATGAAAATAAACATGTATTTAAAGGGGGAATAAACAAAGCCTGGAAGGAATTTTAGGATGGTCATGAAGTACTCTGGGTGTTACTTAAGAACCTCTGGGAAGTGACTTGAGGTTTAGCATTCTTCCCACTGTTGCATCACCCAGAGACTTTTCCTGAACAACCTATTAGTGTACAAGTTCCTTCTGTTCCAGATTTTTGCTTCTTTCTTGCTTTTCCTGTTGTTCCTATCAAACTTTTACCAGTGAAGTTAGTTTATTTTTTTAAAAGGTACACATAGAAGAGGCAAAGTTTGATGAGTAAGTCCAAAGTGGAGTCAAAATAGTTTACTGAGAGCTCTCAAAAACTGTTACCTTTTCTTGCTCTACCATCAAAAAGCCAAATCTGTATGTCAAATAATATTCAAAGTTAGAAGTCAGTGTTGCTTTGAAAATTAACAATAAAAAAAAGTCAACACTAGCCATCTATATGAAGACCCAGTCAGATGGGTGGGAAAATTCCTTCTAAGCTTCTGTCTGCGCGTCGCATGACACTTACCAACTGGTATGTTTGAGGTGGTCACGGCAGTAGCATGGGACGAATGTGAAGGCATCGTCATGGTAACAATTGTACTTGTGGGAGCTTGTGTGTGTGACACCGATCCTGGAACAAGAGAGAAAGGGAAATTCTTAAACAATGACCTCTCTGCGTACATTACACATTCTCAAAATCCCAAGATTTTGGGAAAAGTTAAGACAATTTTTCTAGCCTAATTCTCATTCTCTGTCTGACACTGAGAAGTAAAACTGGAACTCACAACCTATGCCACCTCCTTACCTGGCACAAAGAGCAGGGTTGCCGACTTACCAGCTGTGGTTGCAGAAGGAAGGGTGTTGGTTGCCAAAATAGGAGCAACTGTTGCTGCAGCCACTGGTGTGCCAGTGCTGAAGATCGTTTTCTGTGTGGGGAACGGCCCACAACACAATTATAAACAAGAACTTCTCCCTCTCAGTCCCCTTTAAAAGCAACCACTCCCTTCAATATTGCCAGGCTTTAAGCCAGACTTGCACAGTTCTGGTTTTAACCCACAGAGTAGGCAGGTGGCTCTTCACCTCTGGTTTTACCTGCGCCACGGTATGCAGCTGCTGTTTTGGTGCCCCCAGAGCAGGGTGAGATGGCAGTGTGATTCTTGTTGTCACATCCCGTGACTGGGCAGGACGCTGAATATTAATTGCTGCAGACGGTGGATGCTGGAGAGACAGAGTTGGCCGACTGGGAAGACAGAAAAGACATAACCATCTATGACTTCTCTCCAGACACAATGCAGGCAGTCTTGCGCTAGATCATAGTCAGAGTTTTACTTTTTCACATGTCCATGAAGTCCACAGGTGAACCAATAAACTTAACTGTCCATCGATTTTCTCTCCTTAAACTGCCATAAGACTCATCTGGAACGGTATCAAGATGTGTGCGTTCTAAGTCACTTCAGTCGTGTCCAACTTCTTGTGACGCTAGAGACTGTAGCCCACCAGCCCCTCTGTCCCTGGGATTCTCCAGGCTAGAACACTGCAGTCAGTTGCCACGCTCTCCTCCAGGGGATCTTCCCCACCCACCAAACCCATATCTTTTATGTCTCCTGCACTGGCAGGTGGGTTCTTTACCATTCGCACCACCTGGGAAGCCCATGAACCAAATAAATTAATCGTTAGTCAGCTGAGTATAATAATCAACTCTCTCTGACAATCACACTTCACTCTGTGAACAAAGTGAAGATAAGGTTCTAATTGTTATGAGGGAAGGCTATTACAGAAAACCCTGATTAACAAAGTTTAACCTTGATCCCTGAAGCACTTCTTTCTTCCCCCAGTTTTAGATCATCCCTTAACACATGATAAAGTTACAGTTATGAATGCCTAATAATTGAAAGGGATATCGACACAGACAGCATGTCAAATTAACTGGCAGCAAGCTTCTGAAATTTCAAAAATGGTAAGATAATTGAAGCTGAATTCAAATCAGAGAGGAGAATGAGCTATTTAACAAATGATGCTGGGAAGACTATGTAGTCATTTGAAAAAATAAAGACTGAATCCCTACCTTCACACAGTACACCAGGATAAATATGAAAAGTTTAAAGAGGAAAAAAAAAAACATGAAAAAAAGATAGAATTTTTTTTATAGCCTTGGAGTGGGGGAGAGCTTTCTAACAATCTAACAAAAATTTGAGATTTTTTGGTCTCAAAATCCAAAAGCTATAAAGATCAATAAACTTAACTCTAAACAAAATAAGCAAACCTCCTAAAACACTACAAGCAAAGTATCACAAAAAGACTCATAGATGAAAGTGTAACCTTAATATACTAACAGCTCCCAGAAATCCAAGAGAAAAATAACAATCCAATTAAAAAAGAGGCCAAGGATATGAATAGGCAGTTTGCTACAAAGAAAACAAAAATGGCCCCTTGACAAAGCACAAAGACTCTAAGTCTTAATCAGAGGAAGAGAAATGTAATTTAAAAGACACTGATAGAGCATTATTCACCTATCAGATGGGCAAAACCCCCAAACAGACAGTGCACTCTGCTGTGTAGGCTGGAAGCGGACAGGCACTTCTGACTGCTCTGGAGGTGGTGTAAAACGGTGCAGCCCCCAGGGAAGCGGTTAAGACACGGGCCTCAGAAGTGCAGTCACACTCACCTCGCCATCACTTTGCGAATTTATCCTACAGATTTCTTGCACACATGCATGATGACCCCAAGGAAGGCGGCTAAGACATAGGCCTCAGAAGTACAGTCACACTCACCTCACGATCACTTCTGGGAGTTTATTCTACAGATTTCTTGCACACATGCATGATGACCCCAAGGAAGGTGGCTAAGACACAAGCCTCAGAAGTAGTCACATTCACCTCACGATCACTTCTGGCAGTTTATTCTATAGATTTCTTGTACACATACATGATGACCTAAGTATCAAGTTATGCACCGCAATATTATTTATGATCGTACAGGACAGGAAACAAACCTCAAATCCTTTTATACAATGGATCATCATATTTCTCCTAAAAGAATAATGAAATTCCACATACGGAAATGGAAAACTTTCAATATATGTTGTCATATATATATAAAAAAAAACCCAAAGAGGAATATGTGAATTATGAGACTCACATGCAGCCAGCTGCAGTAGGAGAGCAGCTTAGGAATCCATGCATTATACAATTTTAGGGGTAAAAGGATAAAAGTTAATAACTGCATTTGAGTTTGACTGCAGTTATGAAACACTAGAAGGATACCCCAAAAGCTATTAAGCTTAATAGCTATTAAGCTATTAAGTTACTTTACAAAGGCAAAGGGAAAGGAGCATAGGAACGCAGCAGATGGGGGGACAGAGGAGTGATATTCCTTACTGTACACCTTTTTATGCTTTTGGAACCATGTGAACATAAATTAGGAGGAGGAAGAAAACACGAAAATTTAAGCTGTAAGGGTGATGTGACTGGGATCTCATGTATCCAAACTAAGTAATGATTTCACCATAGGGATCCTCTCTGAAAAGGCTTTAAAATCAGAACTGGTGGGGTATTAGTGAATAAGTTTACAAACTGAATTTAAGAGATAAGATCCAATATAGTTCTTCAAAGTGAGGAGCCCACTCTGACCCACTAAACGAAAATGGTTTGTAACAGTGGGAGATGACATTAAAGTAGAACCTAGACCCTGACCAGTTTCAAGATCAAGAGGCGAAGCACGAACTAGGAATTACACGGATACAGATAAGCTCCACAGGGAAACTGTGTGGTGAAACTCAGGAAGAGAGACTGCCATTTTCAGCAGTGCATTTTCATTGGCAAGAAAGAAATAATGGCCCAAACCCTTTAAAGCAGCATCCTGACTCTTCAGGAAAACTTCTAACCCAGGATAGAGCTCAGCCTATAAGAACCAACTACAGACGGTTGGTTGGTCCAGAAGAAGTTCTTTCAAAGATGAGGATTCAGAAAAGAACCAGCACAGTATCTATTTAAAGATGGTGCAAGAAAAAAGGTGGACAGAAATGAGGATGTCCACTGAAAATGTTTTCACCAAGCAGATGTAAACTGTGCCACAAATTAAGAAACTTATTGACATACCTGCTTCTAGGAAATGAAAACGCAAAGCAAAGATCTAAGAGCTCACTGGGAGTGATGGCAAGACAACAAAAGAAGACAAAATAGAAGGGCAGCACTCAAGAGAGAGCCAGAAAAAAACAGTCAGCTGTTTTAGGAACGGAGGCAAAATCAGCAGGAGAACTGGAGACACAATGCTGAAAGTTTGGTAAGGGACAGAGAAAATCATGAGAAAAGTAAGCAGAACCAAGAGAGGAAAAAAAAATAGTTTAAAAGGATTAGACAAAGAAGTCATGCAAAAAGATCCAACAAGCACATAATTGGATGTTCTTCCCCACCCCCAAAAATAGAACAAAATTGAATAAAGAAAAGATACAATTCATGAAAACTTTCATAAACATAGTGTTACAGTGCAGATTAAAAAGGCACATCATGTTTCAGAACAAACTGATATATAATGGTGGTGAGACACATCCTAATAAACTTCCTGAAATTCAAAGACAAACAAGGTTAAAAAAAATCAGGCTATAGACTACTCAGCTCTAGAAAGCAGAGGGAAAGTATCTATAAAATACTCATGAAATAAACCACAGAAACCAGGACTCCCCTGGTGGCCGAGCAGTTAAGAATCTGCCTGCCACTGCAGGAGAGACAGGTCCGACCTGGGTCTGGGTAAACTGCACGTGCTGCGGGGCAACCAGGCCCATGTGCCACAGCTGCCGAGCTGGCGCCGCGGCCCGGGGAGCTGCACCCACCGAAGCCCGCACGCTCAGAGCCCGTGCTCCACAACAGCAACATCCACAGCACTGAGAAGCCTGCACACTCCAACCAGACAAAGCCCATGTGTACCAACGAAGACCCAGTACAGCCAAAATGAATCAACGAATAAATAAAGTTTAAAAGAAAAAATAACATAGAAACCAAAAAAGTTCTTTATCAGCCAAACTATTTTTTAAGTATAAGGCTATCTGGGAAACAATTTAGAGCATGTGAAAATTCAAAATATTGGATCTATAAGCCCTTGCCAAAAGAGAATAAATTTTATTCAAGTAAGTGATGAAGAACAACAAAAAAATGATCAAAGAACTGGCAGACAGGACTGAATTTATTTAACAGATGAAGACATACCACTTAATTTCTTTGGAACTTTCTTTTTCCAGTTCTCGAACAAATTTAATTATTTTTGGTTTATTGGATATTTTAGAGTGCGGGAGAATTCAGTGAAATCATCTGGGCCAGGTGACTTTCTGGGAGATTACTACTTTGAAATTTTCTGGTTTTTTCCTACGGAAATCGGTCTGCTTAAACTTTGTCTCTAGAATTTAAACATTTATTTGGCTGCATCGGGTCTTTGCCTGTGGCCCATGGGACCTTCATTATGTCACGTGGATCTTTCATGGCCGAGTTATGGCACTCAGGCTCAACAGTTGCGGCGTGCACACTAGCTGCTCTGAGGCATGTAAGATCCTAGTTCCCTGACCAGGGCTCAATCGTGCATCCCCTGCGTGGCAAAATCAATTTTTAACACTGGACCACCAAGGAAGTCCACCGTCTATCTCTAGAATTTAAAGGGAATTAAGCATTACAATTGGTTTTAGAAAAGGCAGAGGAACCAGAGATCAAATGGCCAACATCTGCTGGATCATCGAAAAAGCAAGAGAGTTCCAGAAAAACATCTACTTCTGCTTTATTGACTATGTCAAAGCCTCTGATTGTGTGGATCACAATAAACTGTGGAAAATTCTGAAAGAGATGGGAATACCAGATCACCTGACCTGCCTCCTGAGAAATCTGTATGCAGGTGAGGAAGCAACAGTTAAAACTGGACATGGAACAACAGACTGATTCCAGATAGGAAAAGGAGTATGTCAAGGCCGTATATTGTCACCCTGCTTATTTAACTTGTATGCAGAGTACATCATGAGAAATGCTGGGCTGGAAGAAGCCCAATCTGGAATCAAGATTGCTGGGAGAAATATCAATAACCTCAAATATGCAGATGACACCACCCTTATGGCAGAAAGTGAAGAAGAACTAAAGAGCCTCTTGATGAAAGTGAAAGAGCAGACTGAAAAAGTTGGCTTAAAGCTCAACATTCAGAAAACTAAGATCATGGCATCTGGTCCCATCACTTCATGGGAAATAGATGGGGAAACAGTGGCTGACTTTATTTTTGGGGGCTCCAAAATCAATGCAGATATGAAATAAAAAGATGCTTACTCCTTGGAAGGAAAGTTATGACCAACCTAGACAGCATATTAAAAAGCAGAGACATTACTTTGCCAACAAAGGTCCCTAGTCAAGGCCATGGTTTTTCCAGTAGGCAGGTATTGATGTGAGAGTTGGACTATAAAGAATGCTGAGCGCTGAAGAATGATGGTTTTGAACTGTGGTGTTGGAGAAGACTCTGGAGAGTCCCTTGGACTGCAAGGAGATCTCACCAGTCCATCCTAAAGGAAATCAGTCCTGAGTATTCATTGGAAGGACTGATGTTGAAGTTGAAACTCCACTACTTTGGCCACCTCATGCGAAGAGCTGACTCATTTGAAAAGACCCTGATGCTGGGAAAGATTGAGGGCAGGAGAAGAAGGGGATGACAGAGGATGAGATGGTTGGATGGCATCATTGACTCGACGGACCTGAGTCTGGGTAAACTCCAGGAGACGGTGACCAATGGGGAGGCCTGGCGTGCTGCAGTTCATGGGGTCGCAGAGTCGGACACGACTGAGTGACTGAACTGAACTGAGACATTAGAAATTTGTCACAGTCATGGATCATTTAAATAGAAAAAAAATCATTTGTTCATTACAGTTTATGTCTGTTTAACTCCCTAGTGCATTTCTAATGCCTAGAGTAGTGACTGGCATAGAGAGGGTACACAACAAATACTTGTTTTATGAACATATAGTGTTACATGCTAAAAATATATTTGACAAAGTTCAACATCCATTTTTTTAGTAAAAACACAATACACTGAAAAAGACAGATAATTCAACATAGTTTAAAGAAAAAAATCTAACTCTAGCTTTTATTGCATACACATGTATACCTTGTGAATTTCATTACACCATCTGAATGTATTAATTTTTTAAAGGTACTATAAAGTTAACATGAATGACACATAATCTATTTTATGGTGGGCAATTATATCTTTTTGTACCTCAGACAATATAGTCTATTACCAAAAAATAAACTGTCTTCATTTTATTGAAGAAGGGACTAAGGATTAATTTGAAAACTTGCCTAAGGTTACACATGGAGAAAGAAATGGCAGTCCACTCCAGTATTCTTGCCTGGGGAATCCCATGGACAGAGGAGCCCGGTGGGCTACAGTCCATGGAGTCACAAAAGTCAGACGTGACTAAGTAACTAACATACAAGGTTACACAACTAGTAAATGACAGAGCTAGTGGTTAAAGTTAGGTCCTAGGCAGTTTTCTGCATTTACTTTCTTCGGAGTTCTGTTCCAGGCCCTCTTCTCATTATGTTTATTCCCCTTGAATAGACTCAGTTACCTAAAGCTTTAACTACAGCCTGTGTTAATGACGCCAAAATCCTGTATCTCAGGCAAAGACAGCTAGCTCTTCAATAACCTGTTGACCTGGCCACTTGATTATTCCACAGATAAACTCAGTATCCCAAAGCTCAACCTTCTCTCTAAAATCTGCTTTCTTTCCCTCGCCTCCCTTTCATTTACTTGGTCAAACAAGGAAGAAAGCAAGAAGGCATCTCAGACTGTTTCCAGCTGATAGACAAGTCTCACAGATGGTACCTAGCTCTTGACAGCTCTGCTCAACACGTCCACTACCCCTTCTTTGGTTCAGTGAATCGCTCCTTGTTTACACTGCCAAAAGCCCCTTCGCTGACACCCACATAAGCAACAGCAGGAATCAAGAAAGACCACTAGAATTCTGCACACTCCCGGGAAGACTCAGCCCGCTGCCGTCCCCCACGGCCCTCCAAGCACATCAACGGTGAAGGCTGTGAGGACAAACAACGTTGTGTGTTTACCCCTACTGAGTCATCACAAAAAGCACTGGTGACCACCACCACCACTGACCAGACTCTTTCCCTGTATGGCTTGTAAGTCAATTATACTATCTTCATTTCTCAGTCAATCTTTCTGCTATGCCCTCTGGACTCAAAATCGGTCTTTAGTGAAATCCCATATATCCTCAGCCTCTTCTGTTGAATCCTCAACCCACTATCTTCCTGACCTAATGAATCTTGGTTTTCCCTTGAGAACACTGCCTCTCTCAACAGACCTCTCAACTGGGAGCCATTTTCTCTCTCAAAAACTTCTTCCTCATCCATGCTTTCTTCCTAAATTATATCCTCCAGAACTCCTCCACTTACCCCAAATTCATACATTAACCTTTCTCACCATCTCCACTTGGGGGGCTCAGAAGTCAGCACAGCCTTACAATGCCCCAAATCAAAGCCTGGAATTCCCGCCCCAAATCTCCTCCTCACATTGTTCCTCATCTCACGTTAAGGCAACTCCACTCTCCCAGCTGTGGAGCCAACCAGTGCTGGCATAACCCTGACTGTGCTCATTCTCCCATAGCCCCATACGTAATTCCTCAGAAACCCTCTTGACTACCTGCAAAATTCTACTCAGAATCTAACAACATTTTCCCACCTCCAACAATCATTTCTCTGGATTCCTGCCACCCACTTCTAAACAATGTTTCTAACTTGGCCTCCTCGCAGCCTACTCTCTCCAGCACGCAGGCTGATCCAACTAATTCAGATTATAGTGATGCTTTGCTCCAAACTCTGCTAAGGCTTCCCTTTAAACACACTCCTGTCTCAGGGCCTTTGTTTTACTGTTCCCATTGCCTAGAACACTCTTATCCCAGACATCCAGAGGGCTCATTTACCGTATCTTTCCATTCTCTGTTCAAATGTGTCCTTATCAACAAAGCCCTCCCTGATCACTTTATATGAAATAGTAAGCCCCTTGCACTGCCTACCTGTCACTCCAAATCCCATTTGCCTTACCTAATTTTTTCCCAAAGTAGTCTGTGCCACATCAAAAAACAAATATTTTTCAATTGCATGTCTCCAGTCACAGTTTCAAAAAGAGAAACTCTATGAGGGCAGGGATTTTTCATTTGTTCATGGCTTTAACCTCGGTATGCAGAACACTACATGGCTCATTAAGGAAAAAAAGCACTCAATAAATATTCAGTCGAATGAAAGAAGGAAAAGAGGAGACAAGAAGGGAAGATGACAAGATGGCTGTCTTTGGATCCCCACATGTACCTCAGAGTGGAATCCGTGGCATGAGCTGCTGTCGTAGTGATGACTGGAGACTGAGCTCTGGTGGCTGATACGGTTGCTACCACGGCAGGAGGGATGGTACTAGAGGTGGTCACAGGTGGACGAGACTACCAAGAGAAGAGAAAAAAAAAACTTCACTTAAAAAGTGAAATAAAGTCTGCCAAACACTACAAGCACACTGTGAAACCTGGGCCTCTAAATAAGTATGTTCATATCCAAATGAAAGGAAACTAACCATTCTCACTAAGAAGCTCTTTTTAGATAGGTTGTTAGAAGGCGAAGAGTCACAACTGTCCAGAAAACCCCAATTCTGACTGGACAGCACACAAGTCCCTCCTTTGCAAATATGACCAGATTCAAAATTCTGTCCTACTAGCAGTACAAACTGGAAGCTAACCTTTCAGCTCTAGTTACCACAGATCTGTTGCTGGTCTGAGAGTAGACACTTCTCATGACTATACAATCCTTCACAGAGGGTCTACTCAGAACTGGATGGGACTGCTGGCTCTCACGCTGAAAAAGCAAATACCTGGTGACAGCATTCTTTACCCCCGGAAGACACAGGGTCCCATATGGACAGACTGCCCTCACTCCCACATCCATGTGTCACATCTTCACCTGCAAACTAAGTCCACACCGGGCTGCCGTGGCCTGTCTGCTGTCGCCTCCCCCATCAGCTGAGCTCTAGAGCAGCCCCTCTCCTGACCCTGACACACGCAGGTAACCATTCCTGATGAGTCTCATCTGCAGACCTGTGCCCACGGCACTGCTCTTAGCCTGTCGTCTCACTCAGGTCTGCCCTACTGGCTTCCTCACTAGTGAGCTCCTTATCTTGCATCTCTTTTTCCAGTCCTCTAACAGTACACTTCCGGGACCCTGATCTAGTCTCCACATGTGTTTCATCAGCCAGCAAGATCTTCTGCTTCAATGTGAAACCTCTACGCTAGATATGTATCTCACCCAGCCTTCCAATCAGCACTTTCCTGTATTGTCCTAAACCTGTTTCACACATGCTACCAGCCTTGCCCCTAAAGGCACTGAACTTCCATGTTCTGGATATAGTTCAGCCAGATTAAACTTTCGAAGATATTTCTTTGATCATATATTGCTATATTTAAAAAATGCAGTAGCTCTCTACCGTGTAAAAAACAGAGTTTACACTCTTAGTCTCAGATTTAGAGACATGGTACCACACAGTAACATGTATACTTCAGTAGTCCTGAGGCCACAGATGTCCTTGAAAAAAGTGGAAAGGCCTGGACCGTCTTCTTCAAAACACATACATATGTGCATAAAAATGCGCTTAAAATGTTTACAGGTTCACAGATCCCTATCCAAATTAGAATTACTTAGTTCTAACTAGTGTTTACGCCCCACTGTGTACAACCACCCACCAGCTTTCTTGCCTTGTTCAAAACACTGCTCCCTTCACCCCCTCTTCGTTTCTCTGAATCCCCACCACCACACCCATCCCAACAAAAAGCCTTGTCTCTCTCTCTCTCTCCTAAATTCTCACAGCAGATCACATGACACTGTATATAATTCAGCCTTCTCTACATCTTAGCAACTATTTCGAAAGTCACTTAAAGTTTAAGGACTCATATGGTGCCCAGAAGAGTGAATAACTCAGAGCAGGCCCTTAATACTTGTTGGCTGACCACCCACAACCCTGGCGTGCCTGGATGGGTTGGTGAATGATGTGCTGAACTGCCGGCTGAGCTGCAGCAGCGTTTGGCAACTGGGAAGTCGGCCTCAGGACCGTGGTTACTTTAGAACTGGACATCACTGCAGCAGCAGCTGCACCTGAAAAAAGAGTATTTTTTCATTAGTATTAGTATTTTTTCATTTGGGCTCACAATTTAAACAGCTACAACTATATTCCCTATAAGCTCAGTATGTCAGTATTTAGCTTCAGTGTTTCATGTGTATTTCCCATTTCATCACATAGGAAATTAAGAAAACATGCACTCAAGGGCTGAGATTGAGATCAATAATCTGTATTGCTTCTTCAAGGATGTTCTTTAGTGAAACTGGCTTTTCGCTTTTAACTACAAGTATACAGCAGGGAAGCACAGCAGAGAGCTGTCACCTTGATTCAGGCCAAGGCTCCAGCAGTCAAACCACCGGACAGCTGCGTCCACTTGAACCATGGCCGCCTCTGCACCATCAGTGCCCATGTCAGCACTGCGCAAAGGGCACAGGCGTCAGTCTTGACCTCACCAGGCTCCCCTGCGGTACCCGAACCTCGTTCTGAGGACCACTGAGGTGTGCTGAGAGCATCCACTAGCATGCTTTTGCCAAAATAATTTTATCCTCTCTCATAGGAGGTGACAATTTCTGACCAAGTAGTTGAAAACTCTCACTAAACTTAATACTGTACAAACTATTAGAATGCAATTGTAAGAACAAATTCAGCTTATTGCCATATGAACAAAGAGATTTGAGTAACCATTTCCACTAAACTGCAAAAATGCTCAGTATTAACATTTGTGACTTATTTATTAAAAATGAAGACCAGGTTTAGACTACCATAGCTTTTAGGAGCTCCTCATTACTAAAGGGCAATTTTTAGACCACACTAAAAATCCGAATTGCTTCAAGTTTACACACAGACACATACTTGTTAATATAACCATAATAAGCAACTACTGGGCTATGCTAAAAATGTGCATTTATCTTATTTTTCCTGTCCTGCGGCTTCAAAAAGCTCATTCTGGATATGCTTTGTGTTACTCTTCTCTTTTACCAAATGTATATCTGCCACCGCATTTCAAGAGCTTGACCAAAACATGCAGCCTTACCTCGAGGTAAATGAGAGGCTCCGATGTGAAGAGGGGGCCCAGGAGCATTGCTGCGGATGATAGACATCTGCACGTTGGTGGTCATGATGTGATGCAGGTTACTGGGATGGCCCTTCAAAAAACAGGATGGGGGGATGTTATTTCCAAGTGTCTGGTCTTAGCTGTGAGTGCTTAGGCACTGCTTCTAGGAAGCCAGCTGCCTCTAAATGTGGGCTGGGGTGCTCCTTACAGATAGGGAGCACCCAAGTGGCAGGACATTTAGCTTTCCCTATACAGCATATGGCGCAATGACCGCCAGCAGGCATGTGGTGACCGGGAGGACCCACCAGCTGCCTTGGGCCTAGCTGCTGCCACACCCCTGCCACCGACAGCGCGTCTGACTGAAAACCCGCAGACACCCTCACCCCAGCGGGGGTCTCTCACCCTCGCTCGTCTTGGCCAGGAGCTTACTTTCTCTTACTTTCACTATTTCCTGTGCATGCCACGACATTCACACACTCTTTATGCCAGCCAGGATCTCTAAATTCAGTCAATATCCAATGGGCATTCTCCTGCAAGTTCTTCAGTTCACCCCTCAGTGTCCCTTCCTCACACCTGCCCAACCCTGATGCCAGTGCTTCTCAGGTGGACGTGTCAACACTTCTGGGAGTGTGCAGCAGGATGACACAATGAAAAACTCACAGTGCTTCTTTTTGGAACACCAATTTTTTTCTTGTAAACTTTAGGGAGAATGAGATTCGGTTTTCATTGGTAAGTAATTTAAAATATTTAAAGAAATAAAATGTATATTATGGAGGATTACGATGAAAAAAATGAAGCTAAATATGAGACTTTAAAATGAATGTCCACAACTGGTGGGCTGCTGAGGGAACCTGCCAGGGGCCCAAAAGGTAATACACATTACTCTCCCCAGAGAATAATCCAGAGAAGCACTCCTACTGTGAGGCTGTTCTTAACCCACTAGAGTTCTGTTCCTGTAAACCAAGCACAACCGGACTCTGAGCTCAAAGCCATGGGCTGTCTTATCTAGGCTTGTTTCTCACACTGCGGGTGGAGCTTCACACATAGCAGAAGCTCAATACATATGGGCTAAGTAACAAGACCATTGTGCATGCTGGTCTTCCTATGCCATCCCTCTCTGTCAACTCTACTCTCGTCCTCTTGCAGATACCACGACCAGTTAATTTAATTCAGTCCAGTGCCTAATGTACTGCTGGCATTCAATAAATAATGATCAACAGTTTGGCATCTCAGTTTGAAAATCAGCAAATTAAGAGGAAAAAAACCTGTTGTCCACTGATTGTTGCCACAGGAATGGCTGAAGCTTGAGGGATGCTACTCTCCATGGTAACGGTAACCTGCCCTGGAACCTTGGGGGGAAGTGACAAGGTAGAAGGTGGAGCAGGAGCAATGGGACGGCTAGGCATGGTGGGCTTCGGGGGCGGCTGCAAACAGAAAACCACACGAAACGTATCAATAGCTTTTTACTAGTGATGCATTTCATTCTACATACGTACACAAATCAAACCTGGAGAAAGCCAGGAAAGACGCCAGGAGCTTCGTATATTTTATCTCTGAGCATCACAGCCTTTCTACTGAAGTACTACCATTTCCATATTACAGATGTGCAAACATACAAAGCAAGGATACGTTCCTTGCTCAAAGCCACACAGACAGTAAAAACGAGAAATGGGAATAAAGCCCAGATCTGTATGGCTCACAGCCCACATTCTTTCTTCTATACTGTGCTGCCTCCCCAAGTCTGGGTGGAAATAAATAAAACTCCCAGTAACTAAAACATATCCACATGGTAATACACACAAGGCGATGTTCTCAGATACCCCCAAATTAGCAAATAAAATCTTGGAGAAGAATGCCACTCCAAGTTAAAAGCTACACTAGTATCCCCGTAACTTCTGAATAAAATCTATGTCAACATGGATACTAGAAAAGATCCTATGATGCCAACTGCCCAGTGGCACGAGACCAGGCACTGCGGAACAGCAAAACTCTTGAGTTACAGACAGGAGCTGGGCTGATGGGTCAGCAAGAAAAAGCTGCGATCCTAGTAGAGATCTAGCCCAAGACTGTGAGCACTGTCAGAAATACTAGCCAGTCTTTAGCTGCGGCTCAATGTGAAATGTTAAACCTCTCCATTACCTTCATAAGTCCCTCCGAAAATGAGAGCGGCACTGCTGGCGTCAGATGTGCTGGTGGGGCTGCCACTGTGACAGGCGCACCCGAGGCGACGGCGTGGTGTGCAGACAACACCTGCACCTGGGGGTAGGGCCTCACCACGACAGGCTCCTGCTTCTCTTCACGGGGCTGCAGGGAGCTGCCGGGGCCCGTGTGCTCCCTGGCAGTGACGTCAGCGTCTCGACTAGACTCATCATTGACTAGCGAAGAGATGAAGGAGAAAGAGTGGGCTCAAGTAGCTCCAAGTGTAATATGAGACCTAAGACGATTTCATTTAAAATGTTTATTTAAAAAGTCATAAAACCTAACATTAAAAAGATTACTTTGGTTCTTAAGTCTAAGAATATACAGTATTTCAAAACAAATTTCTCAGTCCATATCCCTACAGGGTGAACAAGTAAAGCTCTGTTACTACAATGCATGCACTCTTTGAGATTCAACAATTCCACTTGTAGGGATGTATCTTATACAGAGCATATGTATAAAATGAGTTAGGTACAAGTTATTTGTTTCAACATTTTTATACCAGGAAAGGAACTGAAAAAACCTACAGGTCCAGCAACAGTGGTCTGGTTATATAAATTACGGCATACTCACACACTAGATTAGCATGCAAGTATAAAAACAAAGCAGGAAAACTTTTTAGGTACTCTTATGGAAAAAATGTATAATATCTACTATGAAAAAGATATATGAAAATAGCCAGGTATAGCACAGAGAAAAAATAAAATACAAACATAAACACATTTGTATTTGAACAGCAATAATGTATCTCCAAATAACCTTGGTTGCCTGAAGGGAAAGAAAGCGGTGAGTGGGGGACAGGGAGAAGAGATGCTCTTTGGTGTATACTCTTTTTCTTTTGGAACTTTGGACCATGAGAGCTTGTATTTAAAAGTTAAAAATCAGGAACTAATGTAAATGAAAGAGGAGAGACTGTGAAAATATTAATTTGCACTATCATTTTCCTAAAACAATGCCATTTTTCTGAATATAAAGATCACACTTAAAAATTTTTTTTAATTATTTGGAAAATTATACAGAAAGTAAAAGTGCTCCCAAAGTCTATCTCCCAAAAGCACCAAGTTACTATTTTGGTAAAACCCAGACACTTCTCGGCTCTTTAATTTTAGGTGGGTTTTTATTTATTTTTGGTGCCACATGGCATGTGGGATATTAGTTCCTTGAGCAGTGATTGAACCTGTGAACCCTGTAGTGGAAAACAGATCTTAGGCACTGGGCTGCTGAGGAAGTCCTTATTTAGCTATAACCTTCATGAAACAAGTACACAAATATTAACCTTATAGCTTAGTGAACTTTCACAGACTGAATACACTTGAGTTACCAGCACCTAGATCAAGCAGCAGAATACAACTGTTTCCCCAGAAACCCTCTGTTCAGCCTGACTCCAGTCACTGCTCCTCCCAATGATACTTACTATGCTAAATTCTAACACTGCAGGTTACTGCTATCTTCTTTCTGAGCTCAATATAAATACACTCATACCAAATGTACCAGGTTGCGTCCTGCCTCTTTCACTTACAGGTATGAGACTTCATCCATGTTACTCCATGTAGCTGTAGACTTTTCATTCTCAGTACAGTATGCCAATTCTTGAATAAATCACAAATTATCCATTTTACTGCCAGCAGGCAGTTAGTTTTCAGTTCTTTCACTATTTATGAATAGAAGTGCTAGCAATATTCATGTACGTGTTTTGGTGAACATTTATATCATTTCTATTAAATACATACATATACCTAGGAGAGAAATCACTGAGTAATAGAATATATACTGTATCATTTTAAAAGGGCTAAATAGAATTCCACTGCATAGTTGTACTATAGCTTTTTAACCATTATATCATGGATGAGCTTTTAGGTTATTTCCAAATTTCTGTTATTATCAACAACTGAAATAAATAACCACATGCACTCTGAGTCCTTGTTCGATGACTTGCTCAGGAAAAAATTACAAATTTTTTTCTGGTAGAAAAATGTGCTGGGAGAAAAGATTAAACTATATTTTATATTTTGTTATATATTGATTTTTCTCCTAGCTCATTATACCACTTTATTGCGGTATAATTTGCATACAATAAAACAGCTATTCTAAGAGAGTTCAAAAAATTTTTTTTAACATCCTCACCAACATCTGGTGGCATTAGTGGTAAAGAACCTACCCACCAATGCAGAAGATATAAAAGACACGGGTTTGATCCCTGAGTCGCGAAGATCCCCTGAAGAAAGGCATGGAACCCACTCTAGTATTCATGCCTGGGAAATACTACGGGCAGAGGAGCCTGGCAGGCTACTTGCAAAGAGTCAGACACAACTGAAGCGATTTAGCACGCATTCACCAACAAATTAGCAGACTGGTTAGGTCAAACAGTAAACTTTATATGAAACTGTTAAATTACTTTCCAGTGTGGTAGACTCATCTTATGTTTCCACCCGCAGAGTATCAGTGGTCCAGTTGTTCCCCATCCTCACCAATTCCTGATATGCAGACATTCTGGTGGGTGTGTACTGGGTATCTTATTGTGGTTTTAATTAACATTTCCATGGTGACTAGTAATATTGAAGTTCTTTTCATATGATCACAGGTCATATTTCACAAAGGGAAATACATGTTCATATCTCTAGATCTTTTTTAATCAGTCAGCCTTACTGAGGTATAATTTACATATAAAAATCTACTCATTTGTTCTATAAAATTAAATGTACATTAACATATTCAGTGTTGTAATCACAGCACAATCATGACATAGAACATTTCCTACTACTCTAACAAGTTCATTCATGCCCCTTTGCAGTCAATTCCCTCCCCCCCAATCCCTACTCCTTAGAAACCACTGATCTGCAGTCTATCACTATTGTTTGGTCTTTTCTGGACTTTCACATAAATAGAACCACACAGTAAGTGGTCCTTTGGGTCTGGCTTCTTTCTCTCAATAAAATGCTTCTGACGCTCCTCCATTTTATTACATGTAAGGCTAGTTTGCTTCTTTTTATTACTGAGTAGAATTCCACTGTATGGATTAAACCAAACTTTGCTCATCCAGTCACCAGTTGATAAAATCTGGGTTCTCTCCAGTGTTTGGCTATCATGAATAAGGCTTCTAGGAACCACTAAGGAAGTCACTGTATGTGTGACACACATTTTCATTTATCTTGGGTAAATACCTAGGAATGAGATTGCTGGGTTGTACGGTAAGCTCTTAATTTTTTCAGACACTGTTTCCCAAAGTGGCTAGATTATTTTGCATTCCCACCAATGTATGGGTTCTACTTGCTCCACAAACATGTCAAAATTCAGTACTGTCAGTCCTTTTTAAGTCATTCTGGTGGGTGTACAGTAGTTTCTTACTATTGTTTTCAATTTGCACTGCCCTGGGATTAATACAGTTTAACTTTTTTAATGCGTTTATCTGGCTTTTATACAGCATCTTTGATGAAGTGTCTATTCAAATATTTTGCCCATTAAAACCATTAAAAAAACCCAAACCGGCTGTTTGACTTTTTGCTTTTGTGTTACATGAGTTTTAACATATTCGGGATGTAAGTCCTTTGTTGATACATTTATCACAAATGTCCTCTCATTTGGTGGCTTGCCTTTTTATTTTACTTAATGATGTCTTTTGCAGGGCAGTCATTTTAGTACAACGTATTAGTTGTCCCCTTTATAATCAGCATTTTTTGTGCCATAAGCACTCTTTACTTACTCCAAAGTAACAAGTAGTTTCTTCTATGCTTTCTTTTACAAATTTTAAGTTTATATTGAGATTCACAATACACATTGAGTTAATTTATATGCATGGTGGACATAGAGGTCAAGGTTCATTTTCTTGTCATATGAATATTCTAGTGTTCTAATACTATTTTGTCAATACCCTATTGAATTTTCTATGTACTTTTATCAAAAATCAATTAGCCATTATGTGGTTAATAAACCACTGTGGTTTATTTCTACTAGTTAGTTCCAATGACCCAATGATTCATGCAAATTTAACAATGGCTTAATGGTGCAGCTTTATACCAAGTCTTGAAGTACGGCAGCAGAGAAAAGGCAACTTTCTTCTTTTTTGTGCAGACTGCTTTGGCTATTCTAGGTCCTTTGGTTTCTACATAAATTTTAGATTCAGCTGTCAGTTTTTAGAAAAATACCTCGTATGAATTTGATTAGGATTTATATGAATCTACAGGTCTCTCTGGGTAAAGGAAAATACTGAGTTTTCCAGTCTATAAACATGACAGATCTTTTCATTTACCTAGATCTTTAATTCCTCTCA
Organism: Antilocapra americana; assembly: GCA_007570785.1. Lineage (NCBI taxonomy): Eukaryota > Metazoa > Chordata > Mammalia > Artiodactyla > Antilocapridae > Antilocapra > Antilocapra americana. Next base: position 3,958,733 of record ML661353.1, on the reverse strand, counting down.
GCAATGTTTTACATAGTTTTCTAACCCCAGGTCAAACACATATTTTGTTAATTTATTCCTAAGTATTTTGGGGGCTTTTTTAATGCCACTGTAAATGACATTTAAAAAATTTCATTATTCATTACTAGTATTTAAAATATAACTGATTTCTGTACACTGAACTTTTATCTTGCAACTTTACTAATTTCACTTATTAGTTCTAACAGCTTTTAAAACATTCTTTAGTATTTTCTGTATATATGATGATTGTGAATAAAGACCACTTTACTTCTGTCTTTCCATTTTCAATTGATTTTTAACCTTCCTGACTACCCAAATAGATTTTCCTCTAAGTAAAATTTTAAAGAAAATGGACAATTTCATAACTTTCTCCCAAACCTATTTGTCAAGGAAGTCTTTCATTTTTAAACACTTTCATTAAGTTATAATGCACAGATCATTTTCCATTAAGCTTTTTGAAACCATTTATTGTTTCCTTCCAGGCATTTGGAGTTTATTTTTATCAGTAAGAAAAAAAATCTTCAAGCAGTAGTTAAAAGACAATTGATTGTACTCTATACTTTTGAACTGTGAACATGTACTTAAAATCCTGACATGCTTAGGATCCCCAATTACTTCTTCCAATAAATGCAACAGGAAATACAGAAAGACATCTAACCATGTAAGGAAAATTTTTATTTTCTTTCTTAGACCAATTGAAGGAAAAAAGATAGACCTTTCAGAAGTAAAATTACAGACAATTTTGGCCTAAGTCAATGATTTTCTTCTCAACAAAGTCTGAGGGCAATTATTGCTACCTGATATCCTTCTTAATGAGAAGTATAATTCTTATAAATCGATGTTCAAGAATATTCTCTTCAGCTATGCTCCTTTAAATTGTTCTGGTGTGGGAATTCCCTGGCAGTCCAGTGGTTAGGACTTACTGTATTCACTGCCATGACCCAGGTTAAATTGCTGGTTGGGGAACTAAGATCGTGCAAGCCACACAGCTCAGGGGGAAAAAAATTCCGCCGTGAATTTATACCAGAGAAAACACTGTCAAAATATTGGTTAAAGAGTAAAGAACTTGAGGTGGCTCTATAAGAATTTGTTGATCTCTACACTGTAGCAGGAATAACACATGCAAAGGAATATGGACAGATAAGTCCTGGCTTTCTTTCTAGGAGGAGGTCCTACCCTGAACTGCTGTGGATGATGGAGTCAGTAAAGACTTCCCAAAGAAAAGTGACATCTGAGATGAAACTTCAAGAAAGAACAAATATCCAAATAAGTAAGTGTGGAGAGGAAGAAGAAGACTGTAGCCAAAAAAAACCCACAAATAACAAAAAGCACAAAAACCAGACTATGTAAAGTCCCAAGGTCAAGAAAACTGGGAACTTGTCGCTTACTCAGAAAATAGCAGCAGCAACTGTTAAGTAGGAGGAATACCATGATAAGGAACACAGAAATCAGGCAGTAAAGAAAGGAATAGAAAAAACGAGTTCTTTATTTCACTTTGCCAATACAGAAATAATAATACTTTTTACTTGATATAAACAGATTATTTGAAGGAGTAACTCAACTTCAGCACTGCTGATTAGACTGGACACTTTGTTGGGGGTGGGGAGGGCTGTCCCGCAAAATGTAGGATATTTAACAGCATCATCCCTGGACTCTAAATATCAGATGCCAATAGCCCCCTCTACCTGTGACAACTAAAACTGTATCCAGATGTTGCCAAAAATTCCTTGGCCAGGGGAATCATGACCAGCTGAGGCCACTCACTGATCTACAGCATTCAGAGCATACAGTTAAAACCCAAGCTGCATATATGTGAGCATACACATTTCAGAAAAATCTCTTTTCCTAAACAGTAAGTTCCTAAAAGACACCTTCCTAAAAGGTAAGCTCCTAGAAGTCCCTATGTCTCTGCCCACCCTCATGGCACTATTACTATACTTCTGGGCCTTAGTTAAATAATAACAGGTTAATACATTTAAAAAATGTATCTTGTAAGCATGCTTTAAGTTTCACCTATACTCTGGCACATGTGAATCAAGTGATTAAAACAGGACGGAAAAAAGGCCTTATTTAAACATTAGAATTGTAATATATCTTTCCTTCAAATTCAGTAATCTAGTATTTACTAAAACCCCACCAAGAACTTGCTAATTTTTAAGTTGGAAAACCTGCAATATTTTAAAAGCAGAAAGCAATGCAGAAAAACATCACACATCTCACCTGTTGCAGCTGGGTTTATCAATCCTGCAGAACCACTGTTGGCTATCTGTGAAGGAGCCTGGCTTAGCCCAGTGGAAGGCGTTCCTAACCGAGGAAACTGTTGAGAACTCATTTCCACCTGCAGTGCATAGTCACATGGTTATTACTGGATTCTGAGATTAGAACCAATAATGAGAAATTAAAGCATTTTTATTACCTATACCTTCTTTTAGGAAAGCAAATGCAGCATCATTTATCGACACCAATACTTTTGTTCAATATACAGTGCAAAAATGGTCTAAATTAAGTTTTCCATGTTCATAAGTTCAATTACTGGTAAAATCGCTTATGTGATACTGAGGGATACTATGACTCCCCCCCCCCCCAAATACTTGTGAATTGCCACACGAAAAAAACATTACATCGTGAGCAACAGCCACATGACATGTATTAACACAATACATGTATTTCTCTGTAAAGTTTCATGACAAATGGCTTGTGCCGTTGAAAGCCAAGCCTCACACCAAGCTGTACAAAACTGTCATCAGTGTGTCAAAGGAGGAATCGGAGGCAGATGCCCTGTCCTAAGAAAGGATCAGAAACCCTACATCAAGAGCTGATCTGAAAGGAATTCTCATGATTTTCTGCACAGGCCTTCAGTGACGGATTTCATCCCGCCCCTTCCACAGACCGCCACCGAGCCAAAGGGAACTGAGACCTTCACCGCCGTCCCTAAAAACGACCCTCACTCCCCCCTCAGGAGCCAAGCGCTGCCCTTATCCCCGCTACGGCCGCATCCTGCCCGCACCCAGAAGCCCACAGCTGAGGCCGGGGAACGCGGCTCTGCAGACACACGGGGTCTCCAGGACTTCTTCTCTGGGGAGGGAGGGGGCTAGGCATTCCGAGGCGCCCGGGACCAGTCTGCCCCCTGCAGCCGCCGCCCGCCGCCCGCTCGAGTCCCCCTCGCCGGGCGGAGAGGGCCGCGGAGGACTCACCTCGGCGGCAGCGCCGGGCTCCGGGCCCGCCGGGAGAGCTCGCGCGCGGCGCGCCTCGGGCCCGCCGCTGTCCAGCCCCTCCGGCCGCGCTCACCCGGGCTGCCCGGCCGCCGCTCCGCTCGAGCCCTCCTCCCCCGAACCTGCCCCTACCTCCCCCGCCCGCCCATTGGCCCGCGCAGGGCGCGTCACTCCGGAGCCCGGGCCAACCCGCCGCGGGCTGCGCGCTCCGTCCCGCCCCCTTTCGCCGATGGCCAGCCAATCAGGCGCGAGGCTCGCCGGGGCGGCCCGCAGCCCTCGAGGCGGAGCCAATCGCAGAGGAAGACGGGCGCCGCCGGCGAGAGGGGCGGGGAGCGGGGAGGCCCCGCCTCGGCCGGGGTCTGAAAGCGGCGGGCGCAGGGCCCGGATGTGGAGAGTCACTTTAAACTGCTGCGGGAGCCAAACTCCTTGGGCCGCCCGCCCGCTCGCGCTCCCCCGGCCTCTCGGCTTCCCCGCCAAGGCCCACGCCCGCCACGCCCCCGCGCCCGGACCAGCCCAGCCCTCCCGACGCCTCGCCTTTCCGTGCCGCGGGACGCCAGGCCCCTGCCGCCGGGCCAACTGCCGCGCTCAGCTCGCCAACGAGCCCAGGTGTGCGCCGCTGAGACGAGGCGCCGCTGCCCTTCCCGGGGGCGCGCGGCGGGACGGACGCCGCCGCCCGGCGCGGCCGCCCCGCCCCCTCGCCGCCTCCCCTCCCCTCGCTCCCGGGCGCCCGTCCCGCCATTACCTGAGGGCCGCGCCAGGTGGCCGCCGCGCCGCTCCCAGCGTGCGTCCGTGCGCTCCCCGCCTGTGGCGCCGACGCCTTCGGGCTGCGGACCCCGCCGCCGCCGCCGAGGCACTGGCACTCTGCCCCCCACCCCTCAACCCAGCGCCGCCGCTTCCGCCGCCGTAACGAGCCCCTCGCCCATTGGCCGGGCTAGGCCCCGCCCTCCTCCGAGGGAGCCAGTCACCGCGCAGTGTGAGCGGAGAGCGGACTGGTCGGCCTCTCGCGGCCGCTGAGGCCTCTGGGAGCTGTAGTCCCCGGTGCCCAGAGGGCGGGCCTGGGCGGGGCGTCCTGGCGACCCGGCCCCGGCAGCGCACCCTTTGGCCGTCTGCAGTCGGTTCTGCCTTTTCCGGGTGCCCAGTGAAAGGGTCCCTCCCTTTCGCTTCAGCTGATGGCACCAGCTTTCACTTTCTCGAGGGAGGTGCCTCGCGGGAAAAGAGTAATGGAGGCCGACTACAGTGGGCCGAAGGAGCCGCAGGCAGGGCCGAGGGCTTTTCTGACTGTACTTGATGTTCGCAGCGAGGCCTCGGCCCGCGAAGCCTGAGCATCGTGGGAGGATCAGATGCACGAAACTGGAGCGACTCTGTTGGATTTACCCTGGACTGGACTTCGCGTCGGGAGCTGCTCATCCGGCCCGACCCACCAGAGAGCTGAGCTGAGCGCTCTCAGGTTGATGCCGGCTCGGAGGGGCAAAGAACTCGGACACGTTGTCCCTGCTTGGTTTTTCCAGATTACGAAGTGGAGGGGGTGGTGGTGGTTTGCTGTTTTATTTAGAGTGGAGGGATGGCGTTTATACGGCTGTGCAAGACTTAGTCAAAACTGCCGAAGAAAAATCTGAGTCTGATAAATGGAGATTGTCTCCCTTCTTCCTTCCCAGACGGTAATTTAGGTCTGGAGTTTTGTATTAAGAAATAAAAAGGGCTCACATCCTTCTTTCATGTACAGCTATGTTCTGGCTAGGAAGAGTGTAGCTCGTGGCTACAAGAATGAACCTAAAATACCCATCTCCTTCCTCAAGCCACTTTTGTTTCTCACTCTCTTCTCTTCTCAAATTTCTTCTAAAGGTAACTGATGTGATATACCTTAGCCTCCTCTCTCCTTAGGCAATTGATTCTGCTGCGGCGACTGCTTCTCAAACTGCTCTTCCTAAGTTGCCAGTGACCCTCTTACCTCACCCAGTGGTCCTTGCTTAGTTTTCAGCTTGTCTAGTTTACCCACAGGAGTTCATCCTTAGAATGTTCTTCCCTATGGGAAAAGAATACAGAAGAATAGATACATGTATATGTGTAATTGAATCATCTTGCTGTTCACCTGAGACTAACACAACATTGTAAATCAACCATACTCCAAAGGAAAAAAAAAAAAACACACAAAAATATCTGACACAACATTGTAAATCAACTATAAACTCCTTTGGTCTCCAGAAACACACTCTTTACTGATTCTACTTCTGTCTTTATTAAGCTCCTTTATGTCTTGTCTTTCTCACATGTACAGCATTCTCTAAGGCTCCAGCCCTCTCTCAATGCTATGCCATCTTCCTGACTAATGCACCCTCACAGTTTCAAATATTTTTAAAAATGACTCAGTTTCATTGGCGTGGTGACCTCTCTCATGGTTTGTACACCTACAGTTCCACAGATATGTCTTACAACCCCCTGAAACTTAACATATTGGACATTTATTGATTTGCCTCATCTTTGTACGCCTCCTGATTTCTGGGTTTGGTTAATGGCAATGGCATCACCATCCATCCTTTCTGCCTTTGGTTTTATTCTTGTTGGTTTCTACTTTTCCATCTTCCAGAGTTAGCTGATGGATTTCTGTATTTCCTTTCCTGTTGTGTCCATAGACTTGGCTCAACGTTTCATTAATTCCTGTATGAACTTTACTAGTGTTGCCTCCACTTAGATCTCTTCTTACCCCCAACCTGTCCTCCATAGAGTTCTTTTTCTAAAGCATTCCCCTGAATCTGTTATTCCTATCCATGATGTTCCAGTGACTTCAGAATCTGTTAATATTCCAAATCCCTAAACCCAGTTCAAAGGCTGGGTTTAGTCCCTCCTTCCTCTCACCTATGGTTGAGTACTGTCTTAACCATAATTTCCACCTGTTCGCCACCCAGCTTCGCTTCCAAGCTTTTGCTCAAGCTTTGCCTTCTGTAGGCCCCAGCTTTCAGCAGGCATATAGTGGAGTGCTGCCCATTTTACAGTGCCTAAGTGGAAAGGAAATGATTTATCTTCTCCAAGATACCTTCCTTGAATTCCTCTCTTTCCCATACACTGTGGGATACTTCCTTAGATATTTCTTCAGTACCTCTATTATAGCACTAATATATCTACCCTGACTTCTTTCTGGATTAGGCAGAGAGGGAAATTATTCATCTTTATATCTCCCATCAAGAGGAAGGATTCAATAAATACTTGCTAAGCATAATCCCAAACACGTCCATAGTACATGAATAAAATCCAGGTTTTCATGAGTTACTGCTTTATTTACTTATGTCTCTAGTCCTTCATGTAATGAATACTTGAAGGAAAATAGATGTTTCACCCCTGGTTGAGTTGCTAGGGTTTAGGATTCCCATTCACTGAACTTGGTGTGCTGAAGACAGCCTCTGTGTACCACGTCCAGGTTGAACCTTCCACCCTTTGCAGGTCTTCAAGTACCCCCTGCCAGTTGCAGGGACTTATTAGTATCTTGGGTTCTTGAAGAAAATGGTTTGGATGGATTGAACAGAGACACCATCAGGCACCACATCTGCTGGGTGGTTCTCTGGTAACAAAGAAGGCAGATTCTCAGTGCAAGTGTTCTGTGGTGGTCAGTCAAATATCAGTAGGTGATCTTCACCCTCTGGTCTGCAAGTATTGGTGAAGCTCTCTTTGGCCTCTGCCACTGAACCCAGTTGGCTCTCAGTCCGCCTTGTGGGGTCTGATGATACTGACTCTTTGGTTCCTGTAGGTCTAGATACTCTCTTTAGCCCAACTCCCCAGCCAATATAGTTCCTTCCAGTTAACTCATCTGAAAAATGGGAGTATCATTGTTTTTTGTTGTTGTTGTTATTTGATCACTAAGTTGTATCCAACTCTTTGTGATCTCATGGACTGTAACCCGCCAGGCTATACACATAAAGGATGTGAAGGATATGAGCTTACTCATAACTATTGTTTCTATTACCTTCATCTGGTTTGTTACCCAGGCCAAACTCAGACTCTGTCTCCTCCAGAGTATGGTGGACAGACTCTAAAAGTGAAGTGAAACTGAAAGTTGCTCAGTCATGTCCAACCCTTGGGGACCCCATGGACTATATAGTCCCTGGAATTCCCTAGGCCAGAATACTGGAGTGGAACCCAGGTCTTCTGTGCTGCAGGTAGATTCTTTACCAGCTGAGCCACAAGGGAAGCCTAGACAGACTCTAGGACGACCTCTAATGATCCCACTGTTGGTGTTCATGTCCTTTTGTAATCTCTTTCCATCGTATGTGGCAGGACCTGTGACTCTTCTAATAAATAGAATATGGCAAAGGTCACTTCCTTGACCATGTTACATTGTAGAAAACTCTTTCTTGCTGCAAGACGGTCTAGGAGTTCTCATATCTGGCCTGAGAAGGCAGCCATGCAGCTCACATGGCAAGGGATCGTGGGTGGCCTGTAGGAACTGCAAGCAATCTGCAGCAGTGAGAGTGGCTTCCACCCAAACACCTGAGAGAAGCTGGACCCTCAGTCCTACACATCAAGGAAGTGAGTTCTGCCAACAACCTGAGTGAACTTGGAAACTGATTCTTTCTTCATTGAGCTTCCAGATAAGAACCTATTCCGTATGATACTGTAATTGTAGCCTGTGAGGCCTGATCAGAGGACTGACCTAAAACATGCCTGGACTCCTGACACACAGAAACTGTGAGATAATCAGTGTGTGTTGTTCTTAGCTGCTAAGTTTGTAGTGATCTGTTATGTAGCAATAACTAACTAATACACCCAGAATAGGATAGCTTTTGATCCTAGGGCAGCTATTCTTAATTACAGGCTGTCTGGAAGGAAAGTTCTGTCCAAACTAGAAGGGATTCAATTAACCAACCTTCTCAATTCTCTCCAGAATGGGATTACTATCTTCTGCTCTGCCAAATCTCACCTACTGCCTCATCACCCAAGTCGGCAGCACCAGCTCCAGCCATCTATTCTGCTTCCAGTCCAAATGGTCTAATGCTGAGTGGACTGTAGTTCAGTCCTGATACTAACCACCGAGAGTTAGCACAGGCCCAAAGATTGAGAACAGAGTCCTCCACAGGGTTGCCTTCACGTCAGGTGTCAGCCGCAAGTCTCAGGGGCTCCCCAGGCCACCTATACTTTTGGATCACTGGCTGCAGCCATGAATTTGTTCAACAGTTGAATGACTCACAGAACTCAGGGAAGCACTATACTTACTATTACAGTTTTAATATAAAGGATCCACATAGGGTGAGGTCTGAGAGGAAGCAGAGAACTTGCATGCCTTCTCCTCAGAACTGGGTGTGTCATGCGCCCAGCACATCAGTGTTTTCACCATTCCAGAAATTCCTCTGAACTTACAGAGTCTCTACTGGGATCTCACTTTAGGTGTGATGAAGTAAACTATTGGCCATGTGACTGAACTCAGTCTCCAGCTGTCTTTTCCTCCCTGAAGGCTGGGCAGCCGAAAGTCCCTACCCCTCATTCTAACGGTATCTAGGTACTATATATCAAAGAGATAAATCATAAGGACCGACTGGGGCTTCCTGGATGGCTCCGTGGTCAAGACTCCGCTTGCCAGTGCAGGAGATGCAGGTTTAATCCCAGGTTCAGGAAGACTCCCTGGAGGAAGAAATGGCAACCCACTCCAGTATGCTTCCATGGACAGAATGGCCTAGCAGGCTACAGTCCATAGGGTTGCAAAGACTCAGATACAACTGAGCAAGTGAACAGGCAAGAATAGGCAATTAACAATGCTGTGATAGGGTCAGGTGCACAGCAAAGGGCCTCAGCCATATGCATGCATACATGTATCAGGTCTGTAGACTCCCCTCCCATCCAGGCTGCTATATAACATGGAGCAGAGCTCCCTGTGCTATACAGGCCATTGTTGGTTGTCTGTTTAAAGTATAGTCCAATATGTGTGTACATGTTGATTCTAAACTCTCTGACAATCCCTTCCCCCGATCCTACCCCCAGCCCAGGGTAACCATAAATTCATACTTGAAGTCTGGGGGTCTACTTCTGTTTTGTAAACAAGTTCATTTGTGAAGATACTATTTTTGAGAAAAGAGGAAAGATTGGCTATTGGGTAGGCTATTGGGTATTTGCATAGATCTCACCCAAAGTGAAGGTGAAGTTGCTCAGTCGTGTCTGACTGTTTGCAACCCTAGGGACTGTAGCCTAACAGGCTCCTAACAGGCTCCTCCTGGGATTCTCCAGGCAACAATACTGGAGTGGGTTGCCATTTCCTTCTCCAGGAGATCTTCCCAACCCAGGGATTGAACCTGGGTCTCCCACATTGTAGGCAGATGCTTTGTTGTCTGAGCCACCAGGGGAAGTCCAGACCTTACCCAAAGGTCGCAATAAACACAAAAGGCAGAAAGCTCTTTGACTTTGTTGAAAGTTGAGATATCAAGGAACCACTACATGGGAGCATTGTCCATGCTTAAAAAAATGCCAGTGTCCTGGGCCCCATTCCCAAGAATGGCTGCCAGATCAGAGCTGAGTGTGCCCACATCAGAGCCCAGGTTATTGACTGTGGTGTGAGCAGGGACAAGAGAGATTATCCTAGCAGCCAGAGATGAAGGCAATGGTACATGTCCCATGGAGCAGACAGGAAGAATCGCCCACTCACTGTACCAGTAGACTGAGTGGCAGGGATTCCACAGAGGCTGGGTGTACAGAGCCCAACAAAGCAGGTCCATTGCCACCCTTAGGACCCGTTACATACATACAGAAACCTGCCCTACAAAGACATGAAGCCAGACCATAAGAACTAATAATCTGTGACCATTACTATAACAATGCTTTTACTCCCAGGCCTGTGTGGACTTGGAAATCTCAGTTAAGAACCATGATTGAACGTTGGAGTGAGCAATTGGGATTTCAGACTGATCCATATTCCTTCCTGTTAGAAACTACTCATCTTCACAACCCTTGAGTGTAACTCTGACCATCACTTGGCCCTGGCCCCTGACCACAAGGAGGAGTGTGGGCCACACTGGAAGGGTGAATCCTTTCTCATGAACTGGAGACTCGCATGGAGCCCAGTCACCCATGTCAACCCCCCTCAAGGTTCTGGTACACAGAAACCAGGGCTGCCTGGGCTCCTGCTCCCAAATGCCACTCTCCCCCCCAATCTATGCCTTCAGCTTTTCCTTTGGTTTGTGTGCTCTGTAGTATGCATCTAGTTTTCTACGGCTGTTAAAACAAAACCCCACATTTACTATCTCATTGTTCTGCAGGTGATCCAGGAGGTACCAGTCAGGCTGCTTTCTCTTCTGCAGAATCTAGAGGAGAATCCATGTCCTTGATCACTAGGACATATACTACCCGATATCATGCCTTTCAAGACTTTACTATAAAGCTACCATAACCAGGACCGTGCTGCTGCTGCTGCTTAGTCGCTTCAGTTGTGCCTGACTCTGTGCAAACCAATGGATTGTAGCCTGCCAAACTCTTCTGTCCCTGAGATTCTCTAGGCAAGAATACTGCAGTAGGGTGCCATTCCCTTCTCCAGGGGATCTTCCCAACTCAGGGGTTGAAGTCTGATCTCCTGCATTGCAGGCAGATTCTTTACCACTGAGCCACCAGGGAAGCCCAATCAGTACCATATGGTATTTTACTTCAGTCCGAGGAACGGCGGCTGTGCAGGCACAGGAGGGCTGAGAGGAGCTACTCCACGTTCAAGGTCAGAAGGGTGGCCATGAGGAGATACCCCTCATCCAAGGTAAGGAGCAATGGCTGAGCTTTGCTGGAGCAGCCGTGAAGAAATACCCCACGTCCAAGGTAAGAGTAACGCAAGTAAGACAGTAGGTGTTGCAAGAGGGCATCAGAGGGCAGACACACTGACCATAATCACAGAAAACTAGCCAATCTGATCACACGGACCACAGCCTTGTCTAACTCAGTGAAACTAAGGCATGCCGTGTGGGGCCATCCAAGATGGTCGAGTCACGGTGGAGAGGTCTGACAGAATGTGGCCCACTGGAGAAGGGAATGGCAAACCACTTCAGTATTCTTGCCTTGAGAACCCCATGAACAGTATGAAAAGGCAAAAAGATAGGACATGGAAAGATGAACTCCCCAGGTCAGTAGGTACCCAATATGCTACTGGAGATCAGTGGAGAAATAACTCCAGAAAGAATAAAGGGATGAAGCCAAAGCAAAAACAATACCCAGTTGTGGATGTGACTGGTGACAGAAGCAAGGTCCAATGCTGTAAGGAGCAATATTGTATAGGAACCTGGAATGTTATGTCCATGAATCAAGGCAAATTGGAAGTGGTCAAACAGGAGATGGCAAGAGTGAACATAGACATTCTAGGAATCAGTGAACTGAGATGGATTGGAATGGGTGAATTTAACTCAGATGACCATTATATCTACTACCGTGGGCAGGAATACCTTAGAAGAAGTGGAGTAGCCGTCATGGTCAACAAGAGTCTGAAATGTAGTACTTGAATGTAATCTCAAAAATGACAGGAAGGTCTCTGTTCGTTTCCAAGGCAAACCGTTCAATATCACGGTAATCCAAGCCAATGCCCCAACCAGTAACGCTGAAGAAACTGAAGTTGAATGGTTCTATGAAGACCTACAAGATCTTTTAGAACTAACACTCCCAAAAGATGTCCTTTTCATTATAGGGGACTGGAATGCAAAAGTAGGCAATCGGGTAACACCTAGAGTAACAGATATATTCGGCCTTGGAGTACAGAATGAGGCAGGGCAAAGGCTAATAGAGTTTTGCCAAGAGAATGCACTGGTCATAGCAAACACCCTCTTCCAACAACACAAGAGAAGACTCTACACTTGGACATCACCAGATAGTCAACACTGAAATCAGATTGATGATATTCTTTGCAGCCAAAGATGGAGAAGTTCTATATAGTCAGTAAAAACAAAACTGGGAGCTGACTGTGGCTCGAATCATGAACTCCTTATTGTCAAATTCAGACTTAAATTGAAGAAAGTGGAGAAAACCACTAGACTATTCAGATATGACCTAAATCAAACCCCTATCGATTATACAGCGGAAGTGAGAAATAGATTTAAGGGACTAGATCTGATAGAGTGCCTGATGAACTATGGAAGGAGGTTCGTGAGGTTGTACAGGAGACAGGGATTAAGACCATCCCCATAGAAAAGAAATGCAAAAAAGCAAAATGGCTGTCTGAGAAGGCCTTACAAATAGCTGTGAAAAGAAGGGAAGTGAAAAGCAAAGGAGAAAAGGAAAGATATTCCCATCTGAATACAGAGTACCAAAGTATAGCAAGGAGAGATTAAGAAAGCCTTCCTCAGCAATCAATGCAAAGAAATAGAGGAAAACAACAGACTGGGAAAGACTAGAGATCTCTTCCAGAAAATTAGAGATACCAAGGGAACATTACATGCAAAGATAGGATCAATAAAGGGCAGAAATGGTATGGACCTAACAGAAGCAGAAGATATTAAGAAGAGGTGACAAGAATACACAGAAGAACTGTACAAAAAAGATCTTCACGACCCAGATAATCATGATGGTGTGATCACTCACCTAGAGCCAGACATCCTGGAATGTGAAGTCAAGCGGGCCTTAGGAAGCATCACTACAAACAAAGCAAGTGGAGGTGATGGAATTCCAGTTGAGCTATTTCAAATCCTGAAAGATGATGCTGTGAAAGTGCTGCACTCAATACGCCAGCAAATTTGGAAATCTCAGCAGTGGCCACAGGACTGGAAAGGGTCAGTTTACATTCCAATCCCTAAGAAAAATAATGCCAGAGAATGCTCGAACTACCACACAATTGCACTCATCTCACATACTAGTAAAGTAATGCTTAAAATTCTCCAAGCCAGGCTTCAGCAATATGTGAACCATGAACTTCCAGATATTCAAGCTGGTTTTAGAAAAGGTAGAGGAACCAGAGATCAAATTGCCAATATCCACTGAATCATCGAAAAAGCAAGAGGGTTCCAGAAAAACATCTATTTCTGCTTTATTGATTATGCCAAAGCTTTTTACTGTGTGGATCACAATAAACTATGGAAAATTTTGAAGGAGATGGGAATACCAGACCATCTGACCTGTCTCTTGAGAAACCTGCATGCAGGTCAGGAAGCAACAGTGAGAACTGGGCATGAAACAACAGACTGGTTCCAAATAGGAAAAGGAGTATGTCAAGGCTGTATATTGTCACCCTGCTTATTTAACTTGTATGCAGAGTACATCATGAGAAATGCCTGGCTGGAGGAAGCACAAACTGAAACTAGGATTGCCAGGAAAAATATCAATAACCTCAGATATGCAGATAACACCACCCTTATGGCAGAAAGTGAAGAGGAACTAAAAAGCCTCTTGATGAAAGTGAAAGAGGAGAATGAAAAATTGGCTTAAAGCTCAACATTCAGAAAACTAAGATCATGGCATCTGATTCCATCACTTCATGGGAAATAGATGGGGAAACAGTGGAAACAGTGTTAGACTTTATTTTGGGGGGCTCCAAAATCACTGCAGATGGTGACTGCAGCCATGAAATTAAAAGACGCTTATTCCTTGGAAGGAAAGTTATGACCAACCTAGATAGCATGTTGAAAAGCAGAGATATTACTTTGCCAACAAAAGTCTGTCTAGTCAACGCTATGGTTTTTCCAGTAGTCATGTATGGATGTGAGAGTTGGACAGTGAAAAAGGCTGAGTGCCAAAGAATTGATGCTTTTAAACTGTGGTGTTGGAGAAGAATCTTGAGAGTCCCGTGGACTGCAAGAAGATCCCACCAGTCCATCCTAAAGGTGATCAGTCCTGGGCGTTCATTGGAAGGACTGATGTTGAAGCTGAAACTCTAATGCTTTGGCCACCTGATGTGAAGAGTTGACTTATTGGAAAAGACCCTGATGCTGGGAAGGATTGGGGGCAGGAGGAGAAGGGGATGATAGAGTATGAGATGGTTGGATAGCATCACCAACTCAATGGCCATGGGTTTGGGTAGACTCCGGGAGTTGGTGATGAACGTGGAGGCCTGGTGTGCTGTGATTCATGGGGTTGCAGAGTCGGACCTGACTGAGCGACTGAACTCAACTGAACTGATAGGTGTGGGGGCTTCCCAAGTGGTGCAGTGATAAAGAATCTGCCTACCAAGGCAGGATACACAGGAGATGAGGGTTCAGTCCTTGGGTCAGGAAGATTCCCTGGAGTAGGTAATGGCAACCCACTCCAGGATTCTTGCCTGGAAAATTCCATGGACAGAAGAGACTGGCAGGTTACAGTCCATGGAGTCACAAAAAGTCAGACATGATCAATGGATCAAGTATGCAAGTTTAAATGTGCCATTTGTGGAATAGAATAGAATCTAGAAATAACTCCCCTTAGTATATGATTAATTGCATTTCACAATGGTGCAAACATTATTGAATGGGGATGTATTTGGTTGGCCAAAAAGTTCCTTTGGTTTTTTAAAGTAAAAATAAAAGACACATTTTTCATTTTCACCAACAACTTTATTAAACAACATATTTACCATTTTGGCCCACTATCTTTTGCCATTTTCCAGGCAATTTCATAATTCCATCTTCCCCAAACTTTTTATCTTTTGAACAAAGAACTGTTCCAAGTGCCTTTTATAGTCTTCCCGGGAAATGAAATTTTTTCCACGTAGAGAATTTTGTAAAGACCAAAAATAAATGGACATCTGAAGGTGAATGATGAATAAATCAGAATTTCCCAGCCACACTGTAACAGTTTTTGGATGGTCATCAAAGAAATATATGGTATTGTGGAACCCTGATGGAAAATTATGCGTTTTTTGTTGGCTAATTCTGGATGCTTGTAGTAGAGTGTTGCCTTCAATTGATCTAATTGGGAGTGGTATTGGAACAAATTATTTGTTTTTTCTGGAAGAAACTCATAATAAAGGACTCTCTTTCAATCCCACCATATACATAACACCACCTTTTTTGGATAAAGACTGACCTTTGGTATGGTTGGTGGTAGTTCATTTCACTCCCTCACAATCTCTTCCATTCCACAGTACTGTACAATATCCACGTTTAATCAGCTTTCACAATTTGTTTTTAAAGTGGAATGTTTACATTTAAGTAGAGAATAATTGGCAGGAATACAATAAGAAGGTTTTTTTCACTTACTTCTGTGGAAGACAAATATCAAAGCAATTAACATAACCACACTGGCACAAATGATTTCCAATGCTTGATGCCGATATTTTCAGTATGTCAACTGTCTCCCTTATGGTATAACATTGATTGTTTTTGATTAATGTCTCAGTTTGATCACCATCAACTTCAACTGGTTTACCCCACCATGGAGCATTGTCCAGTGAGATATCTACAACATGAAACTTCACAAACCACTGTTGGTGTGTTCAATTATTCATAGCACCTTCTCCATACACTACAAAAATATTTTTTACATTTCAGTTGTATTTTTACCTTTCTTGAAATAATAAAGCATAGTATGCTGCAAAAGTTGCTTATTTCTTCCATTTTCAATATTAAAATTGCTACACAAAAACTCACCAATTTTGATAACTTTTTTAAAAATGCATGCTGATATGACATCTATCACAATAGTTTCAAATGAAGTCAAAGACAACTAAGTGGTACTAGGATCAACTTACAGGAAAAAAAAATGAATGAACCTTTGGCCAACCCAATAATAATCTTTTCAGTAACAACTGCTGGAACAATTGAATGTTTGTATGGAAAGAAAAATGAATCTTGCCTTCAAATAATTAACTCCTATTGAACATATATGGATAAGCCCTTTAAATATAAATACATTAAAAGAAAGAAAAAATAAAATTACCATCCCAATTTCTTATTGGTTATATAAATATTAGTGAAAAGACCCTTTAAATGTCACATTTAAAGACATATTCTGTGGCAAAGAAGAAAGAATATAAAGAACTACTTTCCCACCATGCATGGATATAAGACATTTGACCTTTTATAAACAAGTAATAAATTTAAAGACATCTTTAAGTGACAGTGAACTGTTTCATCGCATCTGTGCCACTGATAAACATTTAAAAGAATACTGCCGGGAGCCGTCAGGATGCCCCCTCACTCGGATGACAAACTCACGAGACTGAGAAGGAAACTTCAAAGTGGATTTTCCTTCGGGGCATCCCAAGGCAAGGCCCCTCCTGGTATTTTTCTTGGGAAGTTCTGTTTATGCTCATCTGGTTATGTTTTAGCTCATCTCAGGTCAGTCCCAGTTAGAAAAAGTTCATCCTGAGATAATTCCCTCAGACCTTATTTCCCTCAGAGGATCTGGGAAGGCAGATTCCCTTTCCCGAGGACTAAGGAGGAATAAGAGACATTTAAATAGATTACTATACCTCCTACTAGTTACTGGGGAGTTTACCAAGAGTTCTCTGGGGGCCATGGCAAAGCCACCACCAGAAGGGCTCGTACTTGGGTCACCTTTCCACATCCCACTCCCCTGACCACTCCACGGAGGAGGCTCCTTCCTTGAAAAAACCAGGCTGGAATGGGACTTAGGAGTGCTCATAACTGTGGCCAGCATAGTTGGAGACACTGATTGCTTTAGGGTAGTG
>ML661353.1:3799871-3931981 GCA_007570785.1 Antilocapra americana | reverse complement strand
CACTACCCTAAAGCAATCAGTGTCTCCAACTATGCTGGCCACAGTTAGTTAGCCTGGTTTTTTCAAGGAAGGAGCCTCCTCCGTGGAGTGGTCGGGGGAGTGGGATGTGGAAAGGTGACCCAAGTACGAGCCCTTCTGGTGGTGGCTTTGCCATGGCCCCCAGAGAACTCTTGGTAAACTCCCCAGTAACTAGTAGGAGGGAAATAAGGTCTGAGGGAATTATCTCAGGATGAATTTTTTCTAACTGGGACTGACCTGAGATGAGCTAAAACATAACCAGATGAGCATAAACAGAACTTCCCAAGAAAAATACCAGGAGGGGCCTTGCCTTGGGATGCCCCGAAGGAAAATCCACTTTGCAGTTTCCTTCTCAGTCTCGTGAGTTTGTCATCCGAGTGAGGGGGCATCCTGACGGCTCTCGGCAAATACCAGACCACCTGACCTGCCTCTTGAGAAATCTGTATCCAGGTCAATAAGCAACAGTTTGAACTGGATTGACACGAAACAACAGACTGGTTCCAAATAGGAAAAGGAGGAGGACGTCAAGGCTGTATATCGTCACCCTTCTGATTTAACTTTTATGCAGAGTACATCATGAGAAATGCTGGGCTGGAAGTAACACAAGCTGGAATCAAGATTGCTGGGAGAAATATCAATAACCGCAGGTATGCAGATGACACCACCCTTATGGCAGAAAGCAAAGAAGCGCTTAAGAGCCTCTTGATGAAGGGGAAAGAGGAGAGTGAATGAGTTGGCTTAAAGCTCAACATTCAGAAAACTAAGATCATGGCATCTGGTCCCATCACTTCATGGCAAATAGGTGAGGAAACAGTGAAAATAGTGGCAGACTTTATTTTGGGGGGGGCTCCAAAATCACTGCAGATGGTGATTGCAGCTGTGAAATTAAAACATGCTTACTCCTTGGAAGGAAAGTTATGACCAACCTAGACAGCTTATTACTTGGCCAACAAAGATTTGTATAGTTAAGGCTATGGTTGTGCTAGCAGTCATGTATGGACATGAGAGTTGGAATGTAAAGAAAGCTGAGCACTGAAGTGTTGATGCTTTTGAACTGTGGTGTTGGAGAAGACTCTTGAGATTCCCTTGGATTGCAAGGAGATCCAACTAGTCCATCCTAAAGGAAATCAGTCTTGAATATTCATTGGAAGGACTGGTGTTGAAGCTGAAACTCTGATACGTTGGCTACCTGATGCGAAGAGCTGACTCCTTTGAAAAGACCCTAATGCTAGAAAAGATTGAAGGCGGGAGAAGAAGGGAATGACAGATGGTTGGATGGCATCACCGACTTGATGGACACAGTTTGGGTAAACTCTGGGAGTTGGTGATGGACAGGGAGGCCTGGCGTGCTGCAGGCCATGTGGTCACAAAGAGTCAGACATGACTGAGCGACTGAACCGAACTGAACTGAAACAGCCTCTATACCCCAGAGCCTAATGAAATTATGCACACTTGCAATCCTAAATGTGCTTAGCCTGCTGACCCTGCTTCACCGATTCTTTCCCCTCGAACCACAGTGAGAGTTCTGCTCACATTTCCCCTTGCTCCCTCTGCCACCTGGCTGACCCTGATGCTCCCTGTGCAGCCCTGGTTGGTGCAGCATGTCCTCTCAGCTGGGAGCTGTGAGAAGCCATCTCTTCAGTAGCAATTGTTTCCTCATCTGTTGGCTTCACCATACCTGAATGATATTTAAACCTACATTGGAAAACAATTTTGCAGTTATAATTGAGGAAAGGTGTGGTAACACAAGGGCTCCCCTGGTGGCTCAGTGGTATAGAATCTGTCTGCAATGCAGGAGACCCGGGTTCAATTCCTGGCTTGGGGAGACCCCCTGGAGGAGGGCACAGCAACCCACTCCAGTATTCTTGCCTGGAGAATTCCATGGACAGAGGTGCCTGGCCGGTTACAATCCATTGGATTGCACAGAGTCAGATACGACTGAGCCGACTAAACAGCAGCAGCAAGGTAGCATAAATGCTTGAGTTTGAGCAAACTCCAGGAGATAGTGGAGGACAGAGGAGCCTGGCACGCTGTAGTCCGTGGGGTCAAAAAGAGTCAGACATGACTTAGGGACTGAACAACAACATGGTAACTCCGTGAATGAAGTTAAACCTAGAAGCTGCGCATCTGTCCAAGTGAGTCAAGGGAGAATTGCAATGGCTTGTCCAATGCTAGGTGAATTAAGTTAGATTCCTCTCAAGACTAAGAGGCAAACTGAGATTCAAAGTCAGTGAATATAACATGTGGATTTATCAGATAAACTGATCATTTAATAGATAAAAACAGCCAATCATTGATTTCTTTACTCATAAAAGGGAAATTTAACTCATAAAAGGGAATTTAACAGTTAAATCTTAACAAATTTTCTTTCTGTTAAGAGCAGTACAGAATATGGCAGCTAGTTCTATTCAGAAATGCATGTCACTTATAGATTCAACGTAATCTGTATCAAAATCCCAACTGTCTTCTCCCCAGCCAATCCTAAAGGAAATCAGTCCTGAATATTCATTGGAAGGACTGATGCTGATGCTGAAGCTTCAATATTCTGGCCACCTGATGCGAAGAGCTGACTCATTTGAAAAGACCCTGATGCTGGGAAAGATTGAGGGCAGGAGGAGAAGGGGACGATAGACGATGAGATGGTTGGATGGCACCACCGACTCAATGGACATGAGCCTGAGCAAACTCTGGGAGATAGTGAAGGACAGGGAAGCCTGGCATGCTGCATTTCATGGGGTCACAGAGTTGGACATGACTTAGCTTCTGAACAAAAACAACAAAGCTATTTTAAAAGTGTGCAACTTACTTATCTTCGATGTATGAAAGGTATATTCAATTATTTCCATTTCATGATGGAAAGAATATTTCAAATTCAAGATAGCCTTTAAGTTTCTCTGTTATTTTTCATTATATTTTAGAAATAATAGGTTATTACATATAACATACTGTTTTACTTCATTATCTTGTAGTTAAGAAAATAGTAATAGTTGCTTGAGGGATTATCATAATAAGGGAAATAAGTCAGAAAGAGAAAGACAAATAGTATATGACATTGTTACTTATATGTGTAATCTAAAATATGAGACAAATGAGCCTGTCTATGAGACAAAAACACACTCATAGACATAGAGAATAGACTGTGGTTGCCAAGGGGATGGGGCATGGGAGTGAGATGGACTGGGAATTTGGGATCAGCAGATACAAACTGGTATATATAAAATGGGTGAGCAAGGTCTGACTGTATAGCACAGGGAGCTGTACTCAATATCCTGTGATAAACCGTAACGGAAAAGAATATGAAAAGAATGTATATTTATGTATAACTGAGCCACTTTGCTGTAGAGCAGTAATTAACACATTGTAAATCAACTATACTTCAGTTAAATTAAAAAAAAAAACCCATTATACCTAAAAAAAACACAACAACTGCAAGAAAAAGTTGCTTGTAAAAAGTTCTCCCCAGTAGCCATTTAGTTTTTGTTCTGCAAAACTGAACCTTGTAGGGCTACCTAGTGCAAATCCATCAGCATAACTCAGTACAACACAAAAGCAACCAAAACACAGGTACCATCTCCCAAGCCCCAGACAGGCCTCTTCACTTAGAATACTATGCAGGTTTACTTCCTCTGGTGTTTTCTCATTTTTTGTCTGTACTAACTGTCTTGCTCTCTTTATTATAGGTTTCTATGTTAAACTTAAACCATTTTCTGGGCTTCCCTGGTGGCTCAGTAGTAAGGAATCTGCCTACCAGTGCTGGAGACACAGGTTCAATCCCTGGTCTGGGAGGATCCTGCATGCTGCAGGACGACTAAGCCCTCACGCCACAGCTACTGAGCCTGTGTTCTGGAGCCTGGGAACTGAAGCTGCTGAGCCCTCGAGAAGCTTGCACGCTCTAGGGCCCATGGTTTGCAACAAGAGAAGCCACCACAATGAGAAGCCCACACAACACAACAAGAGAAAAGCCTGCTCAGGAACAAAGACCCAGCACAGCCAAAAACAAACAAACAAGTAAATAAAATGATAAAAAAATTTAAACCATCTTCTCAAAGGTCTAGGAGGAGGAAGTTCTGGAGGAAAGTCTAAGACAGGAATATTGGCTATTAGAATGTCCTTGAATTTCTCTATGTTTGCTGCAGAGTTCTTCCAGGAAACTTGATGTACCTCTTTGCATCTGTGATCTTCATTGCCCGTTTTCCTTTATCTTTTCAGTTTTCAGGATTTGCCTTCGGTGTGTGGTGTTGGTGTTCATTCTTTTTATGAAGCAAGTGTAGTAGTGATTCTTAGGTCCCTTTCAATGAGTCTAGGATTTTTCCGGCAGATATTTATCTGTAAAAAGGCTATACTTCTGAAAGAAAGAGAAAGAGGCCTAAATACCAATAGCTTTGCCCTTGATTACATACTTCTGGGCTTGTTTCTGCAGTTCTGTGTTGCCTTTTCCCTCTTTCTTGGCTCTGAGATTTCATTTCATTCTCTCTCTAAGCTAATATGTTAGCCTGTTCCTATTTCATGGGTGCTGGTAGAAATTACCAGACTCTTGGATCAAGCTTCATTGCATGGACTTGTTACAGACAGCATAGCAAGCAGCATCAGCGGTAAATGCGCATGACTTTTTTTTTCTCACCATCGCCTCCACAAGTCCCGTGGGGGTGATGCAGTGTGGGCCTGATAGCTATTGTGCACACAGTGAGTTTTCATGACAGCTGAGAAACATGGAGCTGGGAGAACTTACTATTTTATAGCAAGCAATATGCAAGCCTGCTCTCTGCCCCAGAAACAGTCTCACATCTCTTAGGGCTGCTTGCTGCAAACACAATCCTAAGAAATGGACTGGGATTAGTCAGGGTAGTCGGGGACTTCTGTTCTTGGAATAGTGTTTTGGGGTTAGTTGCTCAGTTCTACTAGACTCTTTGCAACCTCATGGACGGCAGCCCGCCGGGCTCCTCTGTGGAATTTTCCTCTCCTCCATGGAATTTTCCAGGCAAGGATACTAGAATGGTTTGCCATTTCCTTCTCCAATGTTCTTGACATACCCAGCAAGAAATGAGAGACACATGGAGAACTGTCTGTCTCAACATACTGCTCCTGTTTCACGTATGTGTTGACCTCCCAAAAGGGCTCCTCCAGGTAATCCACCATCTAGGAGCTTCCTGGATGGCTGTGCTAATGATAGCCAACAATAAGCATAAAAGATCAGACTTTATTAATGCTCTCACCAGTGGGGACTGTCGAAGGAGAAGGGGCTTCATCAGCTGGAGGTAGGTGATGACAGGGTAATGGGAAAGGTAGCCAGATTACAGAAGCAAAACTATTTATGCATAAATTAGGCATGGGTTACATTTTGTTCACATTCTTATCGGACTGGTTGGATTCGGGTCCTAAAAAGCTTTCACAGATGCCACCGTAAAGAGAGCATACATGTGAGTTCAATACATGTGAGGTACAAAGGTGTCAGTGAGTGAAGAAGCTGAGGACATGCAGATGGGAGGACATTGGTGGGCATCCCAGAGTTAAGTGGGACTTAACCAAGCTGCAGTGGGTCTTATGAAGCACTACTGTGAACAAAGCTAGAGCTGGAGGTGATAGAACTCCAGCTGAGCTATTTCAAATCCTAAAAAATGATGCTGTTGAAGTGCACACTCAATATGCCAGCAAATTTGGAAAACTCAGCCGTGGCCACAGGACTGGAAAAGGCCAGATTTCATTCCAATCCCAAAGAAAGGCAATGCCAAAGAATGTTCAAACTACTGTACCATTGCACTCATTTCACATGTTAGCAAGATAACTCTCAAAATCCTTCAAGTTAGGGACTTCCCTGGTGGTCCAGTTGTTAAGAATCTTCCTTGCAATGCATGGGACACAGGTTCAATCCCTGGTCAGGGAACTAAGATCCCACATGCCATGGAACAACAAAGCCCATGCCACATCTAAAGATCCTGCATAAATCAACAAAGATGCCGCATGCTGCAATTAAGACATGTCATGGCCAAATGAATATATAAATATATTTAAAAAATTCTTCAAGTTAGACTTCAATGGTATGTGAACTGAGAAATTCCAGATGTACAAACTGGATTGAGAAAAGGCAGAGGAACCAGAGATCAAATTGCCAACATCTGTTGGAGCATAGAAAGAGCAGGGGAATTAAAAAAAAAAACAACTCTGTTTCATTGACTATGTGAACACCTTTGACTGTGTGGATCACAACAAACTGCAAAATTCTTAAAGAGATGGGAATACCAGGCCACCTTACCTGCATCCTGAGAAACTGTATGCAGATCAAGAAGCAACAGTTAGAACCAAACAAGGACCAATGAACTGGTTCAAAATTAGGAAAGGAGTCTGTCAAGGCTGTATATTGTCACCCTGCTTATTTAACTTCTATGCAGACTACATCATGTGAAATGCCAGGCTGGATGAATCACAACCTGGAATCAAGATTGCTGGGAGAAATATTAGCAACCTCAGATATGCAGATGACACCACTCTAGTGGCAGAAAGTGAAGAGGAGCTAAAAAGCCTCTTGATAAGGGTGAAAGAGGAGAGTGAAAAAAGCAGGCTTAAAACTCAACATTCAAAAAACAAAGATCATGGCATCCAGTCCATCACTTTGTGACAAAAAAAAAAGAGGGAAAAAGCAGAAGCAACGACAGATTTTTTTTGGGGGGGGGGCTCAAAAATCACTGTGGAAGGTGGCTGTAGCCATGAAATTAAAGGATGCTGCTCCTTGGAATGAAAGCTATAACAAACTTAGATGGTGTATTAAAAAGCAAAGATATCACTTTGCTGATAAATTTCTGTTTAGTCAAAGCTATAGTTTTTCCGATAGTAATGTATGGATGTGAGAGTTGGACCTTAAAGAAGGCTGAGCCTATTATTAAAACCTCAGTAAATGACAAGAAATTGACTTTCCATTTCCCTGTAGCTCATGATTGGTCTGCTTTCCTGCTCTGTTGATAAACATGGAGTGAACTGGGTACTTCTCTAATTTTTGGAGACGTTAGGCATCACTCCCCTCTCCAGAAAGGCATTAAGACATCAAGACATATTCACAGAGTTATGACTGTCTAATTTCAGAGATTTTGCAACCCCCGTTGACTGTCTAACTATGTAGTGCCAAATTAGGCAATTGGCTTATGTCCTAGTCAATCAGTAATTTCCTCCAAGCTTGCCTGGCTATTATTATAGAAGGCATATCAGAAATTCCTTTCATAGAGATAATTGGCCCAACGAATACTACTCTATGAGCAGGATTAAAAGCAGTGAGGGGACAATTCTCAGTTCCTGCAGCCTTCCGTGTCCTTCATTCCATGCCATTTGCTGGGACAACTGACTTTGGGGAGGACTCTCAGAGGAATCAGGTGGGCATGGGAAGCGGTGCAGCCCACATTGCTCTGTCTAGACTATACTGTTTCACAGTTGGAGTGAGAAGAACATAAGTGAAAGAAACTTCAGCTAAGCCTGAATTAGCCTCTGTAAGTTGGCTGAGGCTCAATCATATATCACCCAGAATCCTGGGCTAGACAGAAAGACCAAAAGAGAAGTTGGTAGAGATCGGATACCCACCCCTCATGCAGAAAGATGGTGGGGCCATGTGGCTTGCAACGACTCTGTTTCTTATAACTATCTGTGCTCACAAGCCAAAATTACTTTTCTTTTTTGGTCTCACACCTTACAACAGTGAAAGCTTGGAGTCCAGACCACTGGACTGCCAAAGAATTACTTTTTTTTAATGGCGACTGTGGTTCTCCCTGTTGCTAGTTTCCAAGGAGCAGAGATCAAGCACAGGCCAAAGACCATTATAAATAGAATTGCAGCACTAGGGACAGTGAGCATGGGTGGAGCAGCATTCAGAATGGTTTCACTCAAGAAATCCTTGCTGATGGGTTATAGGATATGATAGAACAAGGAATAAAACATGAAAACTCCACTAAAGTTGTAGTTGCTGTTAAGCAGCAAAAATGTATTAGTTGTGGCCTCCACAGACCTGATTTGAGCCAAACATTGTAGGGTCATCGTCCATCACCCGATTCTCACACGGAGGCAGTTTACAGCTGCAGGACCTCTTAAACTGAAAGGGAAGGAAATCTCTCTGAGGAAACACCTTGCAAGACTTCCCTGGTAGTCCGGTGGCTAAGACTTCATGCTCCCTCTGCAGCAGGGCCTGGATTTGATCCCTGGTCGGGTAACTAGATCCCACATGCCTCAACTAAGAGTCAGCATGCCACAGCTATAGATCCCACATGACGCATCGAAGATAGAAGATCCCAGCTGCTACAACTAAGACCCTGTGCAGCCAAATAAATGAATTAAAGAAAATAAAAAGACCCTGAAACGTGGCTACTCTTCTTCCTTGCTTTCCACGTGCACCTGTGGCCACTTACCAGCGTGACTGTGTATTGTAGGAAGGAAAATGCTCAGAATTTTCAAGGATTACTGGATGCTGTTACGTAATTGACGTCATTTTCTTTTTTTTAAAAAAAAAAGTTATTTATTTAGATTGAGCTGGAACTTTGTTGCTGCGTGAGAGCCGTCTGTAGTAAGCAGTGAGTAGTGAGCAGGGGCTACTCTTTGTTGCGGGGTGTGGGCTTCTCATTGCGGTGGCTTTTCTTGGTGAGGAGCATGGGCTCAGTAGCTGTGGTGATGAGTTTAGTTGCCTCTCGGCATGCGGGATCTTCTGGGATCAGGGATTGAACCCACGTCCCCTGCATTGGCAGACAGATTCTTAACCATTGGACCACCAAGGAAGTCCCAACTGATGCTTATTTTCTGATGAACCTTTGAGTGGTAGGCTGAATAATGGCCCTCGCTAAGTAGTTCACTTCCTAAGCCCCAAAATGGAACCTGTGAATAGATGACTTTGCTGACGTCCTTAAAGATCTTGAGATGGGGAGATTATCCTGAATTATCCAATAGAATCTGAAGGGTCTTATAAGACGGAGACAAAGGGTCAGAGAGAGAGAGGAGATATGATGACAAAGCAGAGGTCAGAGTGTGCAGAGCCATGATCCAGAGAGAGTGGGAGGCTTCTATGGGCTGAGAAAGGCAAGAAACTGATTCTCCCTTAGAGCCTCCAGAAGGAATGAGGCCCTGTTGACCCACTGTGAATGTTTGACCTCTAAACCTATAGTGGAGTTTTCTGGTGTCCTAGTGGTTAGGATTCTGGGCCTTCACTGCCATGGCCCTGGGAGAACCCGAAGGCCATGTGGCCAAAAACCCTGAAAACAACAAAAATAACAACAAAAAACCTAACAAAACCATGTAAGACTTTTCACTTCACTAGTCAAAATGGAGATTTATGGAGTCATATCATACAAGAAGTTTTTATCCAAGTCTAGTGGCCTGTGAACTCACTTTGTATTTTTTCTGTCTATACACAATAATAGAATCCTGGTAGCTCTCTGACCCAGAAAACAAGGTTTGCTATTAAGGTCAGCAGTGCCAAGTGGAAGCCTAGGAATTACCTCACACATCACAGAAAAAATATAACAGCCTCCTGGGAAATTCTAGAGATCAGCATCATCAATTGAAAAAACAAAGAAAGATGTAGGGGTACTGATGCCCCATTTATCTTGCCTATTAGTTTTGTGCAAAAGACTGATTTCAGAGAACAAAGGATTATCGTAAATTTAATTCCAGTTGCATCTGATTTCATAATATTGTCTCTTTAGAGCAAATTGTCCCATGTGGTAACTGGTTTGCAGCCATCATATCAACTGGAAATTGATTTTTTTTCTAAATGCCAATTAAATAAAACCTACTAGAATTTGTTTTCCCCTGGCAATGAGAGCAGTAGTGTACTTTCATCATCTTGCCTCAAAGATGTTGAATCTTTGGCTCGGTCACAATCTAGTCTACAGAAAACAATGTGATTACATCATCATCCTGTTCTATTATAAGGCATTGAGTAAATAACACTGGATCTGATAATGAGGATACTTCAAATGCCCTAGATTTCTTTTTTATTAAAGAGTATTAAAAAAATCTCACTCAAAAATATATTTATTGGCTTTTATTTTTGCTTACTTTCTGGCCACGTGGCAGGTAGGACCTTAGTGATCACTACAGTGGAAGCATGGAGTCATTTTTTTTTAATGTCAAACTTTAATGAAGTATAGTTTACATATAATAAAGAACAATTAGATTAGCTTTGACAAATGTATATTGTCTTGGAGCTATCACCACAGTGTAGATAAAATATTTTCATCACTTCAAAAACTTCCATTAGGCCCTTTGCAGCCAATCTCCTTCCCTAACTCCTGGTACACAGAAGATTACCTTCTGAATCCTATTGGATACCTATCGGGTCCAGGGGGTTCTAGAACTCCAGTAACTAGAACTCTCTGCAGGGTCAACACAGAAATCAATCATTTAATCCACCAAACACAAAATATACCCAAAAAAGGATGACAATAAAGGAATTCTCAACATACAGCATGCCAATTTGTGACCTTGGAGCACAATTACTGAGGGACCTTTTTCACTTTCTTGGTTAAATTCGAGTGTTAGTCATTCAGTCATGTCCGACTCTTTGCGACCCCATGGACTGTAGTTGGTCAGACTCCTCTGTCCATGGAATTCTCCAGGCAAGAATACTGGAGTGGGTAGCCATTCCCTTCTCTGGGGGCTCAAACCTGGTTCTGCACTGCAGGCAGACTCGTAACCATGTGAACCACTGGAGAAGCCCAGTTGAATCCAACATCCATAAAATTTGAGCCCTCTTCATCCTTTAAGGAAGCACAGAATTTTAACCACTGGACCATCAGGGAGGTCCCTGGATTTCTTTTTAATACTCTTGCATGACTAAGAACGGGAGAGAAACCTCATAAAAATCCAGCAGTTGGCCACTTTGTTAAAGTTTCTAGAGGATTTTTTGGTCTGGGGTATGTTGCGATGCCCCCTCCTGAATGAAGTGAGTTACTGCAGCTTGCGCCCTTACCACTAATACAGAGGCATAGTGTTTTGCTGGGTCACTCTGGATTCTGGAGGCAACATATACATTTGGCCCACCTACTGAGTAATACAGAACGTTTCAGTTTTGAGTGAAGGTCTGAGCAAGAGAAGGCACTGCAGTTTGCTCAACTTTACTGGGAGCTGCTCTGTCAGTTGAGCCTAATGACCCAGCAAATTCAATAATTCCAAAGCATCTCTGATATTTTGATGGTTATGATGGGGCTTCTGGAAAACCCCGATAGAGAAATGTCAGTTCAAACTTCTAGGGGTTTTGGACCAAAGTAATGCCATTTTCTGAAGATAGATATTCCCTTCTTGCGAAATACCTCCTGATTTACTCCTCAGCCCTAGCAGAGACCAAAGGGAAACTAAGTTATTACTCCACCTCTGTTGGTTACTATGATCTAGGTGTTTGTTATTGGATCTACAAAACTCAAAAGTTGGTCATACACACCAATAATTCCCTGTCAAATGGAAACAGCACATACAAGATTGTGCATGAACATTTCCTGAAGACACAAGTGAGTTGTGTGAGCAAATGGCTTTGACCCCATGGTGAGCTGGTTCCTTACATGGGGTGAAGGTGGGGTGTGTCTAGGGGTCGGACTAGGGGAGTAGCTTAGGTGGTTCGTCCACCCCTTGGATGGTATTATATGCAGAGAGCATGGACAGTACCCTGCTTTTGCTCCCAACACCCTGTTTTTGCTCCAGAAGCGGCAGTTAGTGTTTTTGGTCTCTTCGTTTCATTTGTCCAGAATTTGTCCCAACTGCACATTCATGCAGTTTTTTTTTTCTGTCCCATATAGTTTCTTTGTGTGCTTCCCAGGTGGCTCAGTGAGTAAAGAATCCACCTGCCAATGCAGGAGATGCAGGATTCTCCTGGGTCGATCCCTGAGTCGGGAAGATCCCTAAGAGTAGGAAATGGCAACCCACTCCAGTATTCTTGCCTGGACAATTCCATGGACAGAGGAGCCTGGTGGCCTACAGTCCCTGGGGTGGCGGAGTTGGAAATGACGTAGTGACAGCATGCACGCACGCAGAGTTTCTTTGTATTTGATTGCTCAGGGAGATGTGTGTCCAGGTGCAAATACCGCAGCACTGCGGCAAAGGGTCCCAGGTCCCAGACTGCCTCAGTGTTCCCCTCAGGCTTGGCTTATAGATGTTTCTGTACAAGGATGGCTCAGCCGTAAAGAATCTGCCTGCCAGTTCAGGAGACACAGGTTTGATCCCTGGGTCGGGAAGATCCCCTGGAGAAGGAAATGGCAACACATTCCTGTATTCTTGCCTGGGAAATCCCATGGACAGAAGAGTCTGGTGGGCTATGGTCCAGGGAGTTGCAGAAGAGTTCAACACTACTTACCGACTAAACAACAACCAGGAGATTATGCATGCATGCCAAGTTTTTTGCTTTGAAAAAATGTAGACTCAAATTTGTGAAAAAAATCACTTTAGTTTTCTGCAACCAGTTTCTTTGTCGACCTTAGATTCTTACAAATGTGGACCAGGTTTCCTTACAATAAATAGGTACTTCAATGCAGGAGCATGTGAACATTACATAAATGGACACATACATTCAGACAAGGAACCAGAGCTTAGGAAAGGGGGAGACATAAAGGCCCAAAAAGGCCTATCGTGAAGCACAGTGGGGACCAGTGATGCAGACTAGACACTGCCCATCAAGTTCTCTGAAGTGATAAAATTAACTGAAAAGTCCCCCACGAGCTTCAGTTTCTTTTTATAAATTAGGGATGCCTTTATGGGGCCAATCAATAAAGACGAGAGAATAAGATGCTGGATCAAAGATGTAAAATAAGAACTGATTTGACAGAAATACAAGTAGAAGAAAGACGTAAATATAATCAAAGATAAAGCAGTGTAAAACTATTTAAAGGTAGGCATTTACAGTTAACTTATATATGGCTATTTTTAGATATTCTGTCTTTACTGTGTTTATTAACTTACTTTTCGGCAACTTATTTTGCCAGATGGTGTGGAGCCTTATACCAAGGTCACAGGATAAAAATCTCCGGAATTGACCAACCCCCATAGCATAGCAACTGTTGCCATGAGCCTCTGGGACCCAAACCAGCCAGTTCCCTGATCCCATATTAGGTAAAATAACCACCCTACTATCCACCCTATAGCATCCTAACCAATCACCTAATGCCACCATTTCAGTAGGAATTTTCTGTGTCTTGAGGCTATAAAAATTGGCTGCAAGGCTGTGAAAGGGCTCAGCTCTCCCTTGAGTTAGTTCACTATTCTAACAGCATCTCCCACTCTAATAAACTTTATTCTCCTCTCGTTCTGCCTCATGTCTGGAAATTCATTTCCAACCCGTGTACGGACCATGACAGATCATTCTTTGTTGGGAACTTTTTAGTAAGACAACTCTGTAAATGCAAAATATATACTAGTTCAAACACTTAGTACAAAAAAAATAGTAAAATATCTTAATAACATTAAAAATAACGACACATTTAAAGGCCCTGGTTGCCTTACAAGGAGCCGGTGGCCTGGGTCTGTAGGGCCAGCACCCTGAGGACATAACTCTCCCATTGGGTCTGCCTACTCTTGAGTCCCGCGTTGAGAGAAAAAGCACAGAGTCAACAGTGGGCTTTCGTTTTTTGAATTACAAACAGAGCTTAAAAGTTGGAAGAGTCTATGCTCTGTCTCTTAAATAGTTAAAGGAGACTTACTGATCTCATGGCAGGTCCTTTGCCCACAAGCTGACAGGGTAAGAACAATAGCAAGGGCAGAACATCTTGGCTGAGTATGTTCACACAGACAGAGGAGGGTGATGTGGCTGGAATTCATCATCAGAGGTTGCATGGTAGTGTCCTGGGATGGGGACATAGCATGGAACTAAATAATGTCCTGTAACGGGGAAGAACAAAATCTGAGTCTGTGTTAGATCTGTTTCTTTTACTTTAACCTTTGCTTTCCATTGCTTTTGTTACTATAGCCACTGGAAGAATGCCGTGTATAGCTATAGGCATACACAGTGGCCTGCCCTGTGGAACCCTGTCCCTCTGCCTGACTGTTCACAGGGAAACATGCTGACCCTGCCTACCTGTGAATGGCTGCAGAAAAGAAGAAGCTAACACAGCCCTCTCCACAGGCTGACCAAACCAGGAGATATTTTGCAAGACTTTTGGTGGTTTTATTTTACTTCCTCATCTCCTCCCCTCTCTCTCTTCTATAAAAGAAACTGGTATCCAGATCATGATAAAATGGCACTCTAGGACTCTAGTCTGTCACCTTCTCTGACACCTGGCTTTCTGAATAAAAGCGTTATTCCTTGCCTCAACACTGCATCTCCCAATGATTGGTCTGTGGTGCAGAGGGCAGACTGAGTATGGATTTGGTCACAATCCCTGTCCTCGTGTGGTGACATCTAATAAGGCAAAGTAGACTATAAACAAATAGAGAATGGAAAAAAATAAAGTGGGTAAGTGAGAGAGAAGGTAGCAGTTTGGGGGATCTATTTTAGGTGGGGAAGTGAGGAAAATCCCTCTGAAGAGGTGATGCTGACAGTGACCTAAGTCAAGAGTATGAGCAGACCTTGTGGAGAAAGGGGAAGAAGACAATTCAGGCAGAGGGGACAAGCACAGCAGGGTGCCCGTGTGTCCAAGGAACAGTCCTGGTGAGGAGTGCACTCAGTTTACTGTTAATAATTTTTTAATGACAGATAGCAGAGTCTCTGGCTATTGAGCCCTTAACATGACTGAATTGGGATATGTTGTAAATGCAAAATGCATACTAGATTTCAAACACTATTTCAAAAAAGAGTAAAGTATCTTAATAACTCTTAAAATAACTGCGCATTTAAATGATAATATATTACATATATTGTTTAAGTAGAATATGTTATTAAACTGATCTCACCTATTCTCTGGACTTTTTAAACCCTTTTTATTGAAGAATAGTTGGTTTCCAATGTTGTGTTTAATTTCTGCTGCACAGCAAAGTCACTCAGCTATGCATATGTATGTATATATTCTTTTTAATATTATCTTCCATATGCTTTATCACAGAATATTGAATATAGTTCCCTGTGTCTTTGTATTTTTTTAATGTGACCACTAGAAAATTTAAAATTACATACGTGGTTCATATTTTATTTCTATCAGACACCATTGATCTAGAGATCTGGACTCTGTCAACAACTCCTCTTAAGCAGTGTGTCTGAACTTCTGGTTTCTACTCTATTAGTAGTGTTTGGAAGTCATCTTTCCTAGCCTCACAAAAAGAAAAAACTGAATGAACTGAAAGTCAGGAGAGAACTGAATCAGAAGACAAACTGCCAACCCCAAAACTGGAGAGATGGGTAAACAGAGAGAATAAAGATTATCCTACCTGAAGCAGAAGCTGCTGGAACTACTAACCAATAGGAATACTGAACAAGTAATTTGGGCAAGCTTCTAGAGGCTGAATCTACAGCAGTTTGAGAGAGAAATACCCCTGAGGGCCCAGAGTAAGGTGAGATGGTTCCCACAGTTTTGTGGGGTCTGTCTCCAGGAGCTTTCCCAGACACACAGTGAGTACCTTAGGAAAATTTGTTCATGTTTGGCCTGGTGGAAGGGAAATGCAATGATTCTGAAACAAGTACAGAGAATTCTCCATAACAAAGGCTTACCCAGTGAGGGAAAAGGCATTATCGCAGCTTTCTGACTTGGAGGGAAGGAAGTCCCTGAAGTCCAGTCCCCTCTGGATATCCTGTCTCATACGACGTAAAAAGCACTCTTGAAGGTCACAGCCCTGGGAGACAGGCCTACTGAAAGATCTAATCATAGAATTGCACAGTTTTCCCTCCCATCAACCTTACTACCACATCCACAGGGCTCTTGTAACAATGTGGGGTACAGCTGAAAGGACTAACAATGCCCAGGCTCTACTTAAGAAGAAGTTTCTAGGGAAACCCAAACACAAGAGAGGAAATAAAAACAAGAGGACAACAGAGGAAACTTAGGTCTCTGATGCATACAGCTTCAGCAACAGTGAGCACAGCCTAACCCTTAGACAGAGAAATACAATGGCTCACACCAGGGTCTATTTACCTCAGTTCCTCCTACCTAGTACATCATGTCTGGGTTTCAAGCAGAAGTTACAGGCATCCGTAAAGTCAACATAAAATATAATCTGAGAAGATAAAGCATCAGATCAGGCTCTGATATGGAGAGACTTTGGAATTATCAGACCAGAATTTGAGTAACTTTGTGTAACATGCTAAAAACTTAAGTGAAAAATGTGGGCAACATGCAAGAATTTCTCTTTGTGTCCTCAGATGACAGAAAGGCAAGGGAGCCTCTCAAAGTCTTTTTTAAAAGGGAACTAACTCCATACATGAGGGTTCCACCCTCATGATCTAGCCTCTTTCAAAGACCCTGTCTACAAATATTACCATGTAAGGTTTCAACATATGAATTTAGGTGGTGGTGGTGGTTTGGTTGCTAAGTCATGTCTGGCTCTTGTGACCCCATAAATAGTAGTTTGCCAGCTTCCATAGGATTTTCTAGGCAGGGATACTAGAGTGAGTTGCAATTTCCTTCCCTGGGGGATCTTCCCAACCCAGAAATCGAACCCAAGTCTCCAGCATTGCAGGCAGATTCTTTACCAACTGAGATATGAGAATTTAGGGGTGGGACAAAAACATTCAGTTATACTTCAGTTCAGTTGCTCAGTCATGTCCGACTCCTTGTGACCCCATGGACTGCAGCACACCAAGACTCCATGTTCATCACCAACTCCCAGAGTTTACTCAAACTCATGTCCATTGAGTTGGTGATGCCATCCAACCATCTAACTCTCTGTCATCCCTTTCTCCACCTGCCTTCAATCTTTCCCTGCATCGGGGTCTTTTTAAATGAGTCAGTTCTTCCCATCAGGTGGCCAAAGTATTGGAGCTTCAGCTTCAGCATCAGTCCTTCCAGTGAGTATTCAGGACTGATTTCCTTTAGGATGGACTAGTTGGATCTCCTTGCAGTCCAAGGGACTCTCAAGAGTCTTCTCCAACACCACAGTTCAAAAGCGTCAATTCTTCAGCACTCAGCTTTCTTTATAGTCCAACTCTTACATCCATACATGACTACTGGAAAAACCATAGCCTTAACTAGACAGACCTTTGTTGGCAAAGTAATGTCTTTGCTTTTTAATATGCTCTCTAGGTTGGTCATAACTTTTCTTTCAAGGAGCTAGCGTCTTTTAATTTCATGGCTGCAGTCATCATCTGCAGTGATTTTGGAGCCCCCCAGTATAAAATCTGTCACTGTTTCCAATGTTTCCCCATTTATTTCCCATGAAGTGATGGGACCAGATGCCATGATCTTAGTTTTCTGAATGTTGAGTTTTAAGCCAAATTTTTCATTCTCCTCTTTCACTTTCATCAAGAGGATCTTTAGTTCTTCTTTGCTTTGTGCCATAAAGGTTGTGTCATCTGTATATCTGAGGTTATTAATATTTCTCCCAGCAATCTTGATTCCAGCTTGTGCTTCATCCAGTCCAGCATTCCTCATTATGTACTCTGCATATAAGTTAAATCAGTAGAGTGACAATGTATCACTTTGACATACTCCTTTCTCGATTTGGAACCAGTCTGTTGTTCCAAGTCCAGTACTAACCATTGCTTCTTCACCTGCATACAGATTTCTCAAGAGGCAGGTCAGGTGGTCTGGTATTCCCATCTCTTTCAGAATTTTCCATAGTTTATTGTGATCCACACAGTCAAAGGCTTTGGTGTAGTCAATAAAGCAGAAATAGATGTTTTTCTGGAACTCTCTCACTTTTTCGATGGTCCAACGATGTTGGCAATTTAACCTCTGCTTCTTTTGCCTTTTCTAAATCCAGCTTGAACATCTGGAAGTTCACAGTTCACGAACTGTTTAAGCCTGGCTTGGAAAATTTTGAATATTACTTTACTAGTGTGTGAGATGAGTGCAATTGTGTGATAGTTTGAGCATTCTTTGGCATTGCCTTTCTTAGGGATTGGAATGAAAACTGACCTTTTCCAGTCCTGTGGCCACTGCTGACTTTTCCAAATTTGCTGGCATATTGAGTGCAGCACTTTCACAGCATCATCTTTCAGGATTTGAAATAGTTCAACTGGAATTCCATCACCTCCCCTAGCTTTGTTTGTAGTGATGCTTCCTAAGGCCCACTTGACTTCACATTCCAGGATGTCTGGCTCTAGGTGAGTGATCACACCATCGTGATTATCTGGGACGTGAAGATCTTTTTTGTATAGTTCTTCTGTGTATTCCCACCACTTCTTCTTAATCTCTTCTGCTTCTGTTAGGTCCATACTATTTCTTTCCTTTATTGTGCTCATCTTTGCATGAAAATTTCCCTTGGTATCTCTAATTTTCTGGAAGAGATCTCTAGTCTTTCCCATTTTATTGTTTTCCTCTATTCTTTTTTTTTTCTGACTAGAACTTTTATTATTTCAGAAATGAATATCCTGAAGTGAGGTGGTTAGTTTTTTATGGATTACTGTTATAAATATTCATTGATAAACCATCTCAATAATCATACACTTATTTCATCCTGAAGAACTTCCAAAAATAATTCTTCTGTATCAAAAACCTTACAAACAGCACAAGATAACGGTCTATGGAGAAGGAAAATTCTGGTGGGAGAAACTCTAGTGTTCTCCATTACATTTTTGATTGATATAGCTCATGAAAAAAGCCTTACTTTGCCCTCCTTTTTGAATGCAAGAAATCAAATCAAAGGGAAAAACTTTCATTATCTCAAGTATAAATCAAACAGGATTTTCTGATAAAAGCTTTCCAGTTTGAAGAAATGAGAAAGGCAAGCATGCATTCCTTTAAGCATCTCAATAAATCTGCAAAAATTTTCAGCAATTATGCACATAATTGTTTGTATCCTTAAAATGCAATGACATTCATGCTTTGAAGTATTTTTTTCCTGAGTGTTTTAAGGATATTTTGTTCCAGGTGATTCAAAAGTAAGACTTACAACATACACGTTATAACAGGAATTCTCCATGTGGTTAGCATTTTGAACTCTAACAGTGTGAGACAACAGCAAGCCAAACATGATCCCATCTGTACTGTAAGGAGAGCCTGGAGAATCATCTGTGTCTTTGTTGTCTGCTCAATGTGTCTGTTAGGTTCAGCAGAGATACAGCCATGACTTGTTTCCCAATGTCCAGACTCCTTTACTTACCCACCACCATTACCTAAGTGCTGAGTATTCAAAGAAAAACTGTAGGTGACCCTTTTCTTCTCTCTGGTCCCTTTACCAAATCCTTTCATCACTTAGGACATTACTTGTTAATATTCCACATTCCAAAAAGAAAACTGCAGGTACTCAAGTTTGTGAACTTTCACTAAACCAAATAAATTCTAAAATAGACAAAACACTCAAATTCTTGCAAAACAAACCTTGGTTTTCACATTCATTAGAACATTTTAGAATTACTCAGACATGAGAATTGAAAATGCATGTACTATCTGGAAGAGAACTATTGAATTTATTCTCCAGGAGAAAAGCAGACCTGAAGCATCACATTACTGGAACATTTGAAACATGATGACAAGTTCTTATCTTCTAAACTTCAATGAAAGCTGCTTGTACAAACTATTTAATGAATATCTGCCCCTATTAAACAAGCCAGATATCTGATGTATTAACGAAGTGAGAAGCTGAGGCATTTCACTTCTTCCTGTTGCCTCCAGTTGCTAGAATAGTGGCAACTTGCATAAATATGTTTAATGTATCCATGTAGATTCCCAGCATCGAACTGATGGGATCATATATCTGAACTCCATACATTGGTACTACTTCTGCACGCTTGATTACTTTTTGCGTATCATACAGAAGAAACATGCTGAAAAGAACTAATCCACCGTAAACTGCCACTGAGTACAGAGTGGCACCAGCCACAGTGGTAGGTGGAAGAAACATCGATCCTAGTGAAGACACAAAGACGACACCGAGGCCCACACCCAGGGGTGCCCCCATGTTCAGAAACTTCTCACTGGGCGCACACATGGCCACGGTGGAGAGACCTCCCACAATGCCAGCCGTGTACCACGCAGCTCTGACGAGAAGAGGCCCCCCTAATATCGTCAGAGGAGCCACCACAGCACCCATCACACCAGAATGTAGTAACCAAGCGAGGTGCTTTGGGCCTGGACTCTGCTCATATGATATTGACTGTACCAGCATTCCAGCTCCAGTCATGGCTGCAAAGGTTGCACCGATGGTCACCCAAGAGCCTCTCATCATGAAGTTCATGAGAGCAGGAGTTCTGCTCACTGCCATGGCAGACAAAGCTGTTAAGCCAGTACTTCCTCCTAAGTACATGTAAGTGGAATGAATTCTATCCTTCACATACTGAGGCCAAATTACAGCTTTTTCAATAGCTCCGATCTCATTAGACATTCCCAATCCATAGTAGCACAAAGCTCCAAGACCAACGGCAGACCCTCCAGCAATAAACCATCTTCCCATCTGATCAATTTTAAATATTTTTTCCACTGATGGTTCCAAAGCTGCCTCCTTGAGTTCTTGGCTTGTTTTTCCACGTCGAATCCCAATTCTTGTCTTGGTGGCATATTCCCTGCTGGGTGTTAAAAGCCATTGATTCTTCTTGATGGAATTCTTCACAACAGGGGAGGCCTTGGTGAAAGTTGGGTGGAAAACCCTGGAAGGTAGTGCTTGGAGACATACAAGTCTTGAGGCCAGCATGGTGGTGCACCAGGTTTACCAAGCAGATCTCAGTCCCTGGACACCTCAAGCGCGCAGTTCCCCTTCCGGGCGGGTGGAACTCAAGTACCCAAACCTCCCGCTCCCTCTGCCCACTTCTCCTCTATTTCTTTGCACTGATCACGGAGGAAGGCTTTATTTTCTCGTCTTGCTATTCTTTGGAACTCTGCATTCAAATGGGTATCTCTTTCCTTTTCTCCTTTGCCTTTCACTTCTCTTCTTTTCTCAGCTATTTGTTATGACTTCTCAGACAACCATTTTGTCTTTTTTCCATTTCTTTTTCTTGGGGATGGTCTTGATCACTGACTCCTGTACAATGTCACGAACCTCCATCCATAGTTCACCAGGCACTCTGTCTTTCAGATCTAATCCCTTGGATCTATTTGTCACTTCCACAGTATAGTCTTAAGGGATTTGATTTAGGTCATACCTGAATGGTGTAGTGGTTTTACCTACTTTCTTCAATTTAAGTCTGAATTTGGCAATAAGGAGTTCATGCACTGAGCCACAGTCAGCTCCTGGTCTTGTTTTTTGCTGACTGTATAGAGCTTCTCCATCTTTGGTTACAAAGAATATAATCAATCTGATTTTTGTATTGACCATCTGGTGATGTCCATGTGTAGAGTCTTCTCTTGTGTTGTTGGAAGAGGGTGTTTGCTATGACTAGTGAGTTCTCTTGGCAAAACTCTATTAGCCTTTGCCTTGCTTCATTTTTTACTCCAAGGCCAAATTTGCCTGTTACTCCAGGTATTTCTTGACTTCCTACTTTTGCATTCCAGTCCCCTATAATGAAAAGGAGATCTTTTTTGGGTGTTAGCTCTAGAAGGTCTTGTAGGTCCTCATAGAAGCATTTAACTTCAGCTTCTTCAGCATTATTGATCAGGGCATAGACTTGGATTACTGCGATACTGAATGGTTTGCCTTGGAAAAAAAACAGAGATCATTCTGTCGGTTTTGAGATTGCATCCATATACTCCATTTTTGACTCTTTCGTTGACTATGATGGCTCCTCCATTTTTCCTAAGGGATTCTTGCCCATTGTAATAGATATAATGGTCTTCTGAGTTAAATTCACCCATTCCAATCCATTTTAGTTCGCTGATTCCTAAAATGTCAGTGTTCACTCTTGCCATCTCCTGTTTGACTACTTCCAATTTGACTTGCTTCACGGACCTAACATTCCAGGTTTCTATGCAGTATTGCTCTTTACAGCATCGGAGTTGTCACATCCACAACTGGGTGTTGTTTTTGCTTTGGCTCCATCTCTTCATTCTTTCTGGGTTAGTTCTCCATTGGTCTCCAATAGCATACAGGGCACCTACCGACTTGGGAATTCATCTTTCAGTGTCTTATCTTTTTGCCTTTTCATACTGTTTAGTTGCCAGGATTTCAAGGGAGAGGTGCATAGGTGAAGCACAAGGGATTATTAGAGGGATGAAACTCTTCTGCATGAAAATGTGATGATAATTCTGTGTGCATCTGTGAAAACACATAAGATAGTACAACACCAAGAGTGAATTGTGATGTAAACTACGTACTTTAGTTAGTAAAAATGTATTAGTATTATTTCCACAAATAATACTAACAATCAGTTGTATGCTATAACTAAGCAAGTATTGGTGTTATTCATGCATCAATAGCAGAAGACCAAATTAAAACAGAGTGAAAAACTAACTCTGTATTGTGGTTAAACAATTCACTTTTAATGAAATTATCACTTGAAGTGACTTTAAAAGGCATACAAAATACACAACGGAAAACTACTAACACAAAATCTCTCTGAAGAAATACATTTTGAAGCAATCATTTCCATTCCTTAAATTTTTTGGAACTTCTTTTAGTCTAGGAACAGAAAACCCAACAGTCAGCTACAGAAGTTCTTAAGCACAGTACAGACATATAGCTATCAGATTAAGGCAAGTGTTTTTAGTACTTGTTCTGCCTCTCTGAAGGGAAGGCGTGTTTGCACCATATAACCATAAATCAGTTAATATTTTATGCTTTTTAGTTAAGTACTTACAAAAATATGCTGGGTTTTCAGCTCACTTTATTAGTTAAAATATATCCCTCAAAGACTTACTCATTTCTAGGTGGCTAAAATGACCTGCCTAGTGTCATAAATTCTAAAAGAATCTTACATAGTAATTTATATTTGCCAAAAAGTAATTCAAAAGACAAAGTAACCCTTGCACATTTATCTGCCACTGCCCATAGAAAATAAGCAAAAACGTCTCATGAAAAAAAAAAAATTCTTTTCTCTGCTCCCTGGAACGGAAGCTAGTAAGATAGTTTGAGATAAAGTCGAAGACACTCAGAAACTTTAAGTCATTTGGTCCTTTACTGTGCAACAGTGCTTTTAATGGACGAGTTTAAGGAAGTGGATTCTATCCCGCCTCTTCGTGTGGTAAAGCTTTTGCGTCTCAGGTGTCCCCTTACTCGTCCACAAAACGTCCAAGAACAGCGCCTCCCCACCCAAAGAGAACCTCCGGAAGCACGGAGAGAGGCGGAAGCGCCTCGCGGGCCAGACGGCAGGAGCGCGGCGCTCTGGGCGGCCCCGGCCGCGACTCTGTAGCCGGAAGTCCGCCGGCGCGAGCCAGCAGGAAGCGGAAGTAAAGGGCGGTCGGCGGCGGGGCGCCTTGGGAGGCCGGCGTGCGCGCGGAGCCGCGCGGGAGGCGCGTGTCGGCCGCTCACTGGCGCAGCCGCTGCCGCCGGCGCCGCCGTCCCGCCCCGCCCCGGCGTTGCCGCAGGTGCCGTCGCGGCCGGAGCGCGGGCCCCGGCATGGGCCGGACCGGGCGTGAGAGCGGCGCGTGCGCTGCAGCTGCCAGACCGGCGACAGGTACGCGCGGGGTCGAGTGCGGAGGGCTCGCCGGCGGAGAGGGTCCGGGCAGCGAGCCGCCCGTGTCTCGGTCACCTTGCCCTCCCGATTCCGTCCTGACTCAGTTTCCCCTCCTGTGTCTCAGCCCTGCCTCCCTTTCCGAGTCCCTCTGGAAGTCCTTCGGTTTTTTCTGGGCAGATCCGGTTTCTGCGAGGGTGGCCGCGGGCTCTCTTCACCGGTTTTGCGCCGTTTGAAGAGCTTTGAAACCCGTGTGCCCAAGTGCAGACGGAGGTGGGGGACGTGTCCTGACAGGAATTCAGACCAAGCTTGACCCCGAGGAGGTTGAGAGCCAGCGGTTTGCAGGACTCCGGTGGGGGGGAAAGGGATCTTTTTTATAGATTTCAATTTTCCCCAAAATGAATTCGGGTGGTGAATTTTGTTTACCGTTTTCGTTTGTTTCAAGGATCTGTTGGCTGGAAATTGGATGATCCGGTTTCACTTTTCTTGTGGGACCTGCCAGAAGAATAAGATACACGTACATCGCCAATGAGTTATGGGCGTGAGCTCTTTAGTGTTCCTTGGCCAGAATCTCTAGATTGTTTTGCTTTTTTTTTTGCCAGATTTGAAAACTAGCATAGTTTGTTCATTTGAAGTCTTGGGGTCTTATGCCTTACTGTGTGCTACACTATTTTGAAAACATTCATCATGCACTCGGCCAGGCAATTTTAGTGTGATATTTAAATAGCTATATGATAGCAACATAAAACTTGGGTTGATTGTAGCCTTTCCGTTTAACTTGCTTTTGATAAACTTAGCTGAAACTCATTTTTAATAAGGGAAATAAACATTGCTTTGTACAGTAGTATAACTCCTTCACAGTGTGTGTTTAATTTGAGGGGACTAGATTGAACTATGGAGAAAATTCTAGGTATAAATGTATATTAATTTAATTATTTCAGAAGTAAATTTATTTCTCAAGAAGGGTACGTCCTACTATTTTTCCTTGCTATTGTCATATATGTTGAAACTCATCTATTAACTTGAACGCTTAAAGTGTCTCTTTGAGTTCATTAGCTATTTTCTTCAGTTTAAAAATGGAAAAAGTTGGTGATGACTTAGAACTTTTTGCCTTTTCTGTTTTTCAAAAGTGATAAACTCTTGCCATAATATAAATGACCAAGAGATAGTGTCTTTAATTTACACTAAAGAAACTAGGCCACACGCTAAATTTTATAGATGAATCATTTGGGCCTGGAACTTACTAACGACTTTTTAATTTATGTATCATGCCACAAACGTGATGTCTATAATCGTGCAGTGCCACACTGAAGATTCTGCCAACTCTTAGTCTGCAGACTATTTCTCTTAATAAGCAATCTTGAAGGACTACTAGGGTCAAAGTGATATGGGATCTCGGCAAATGAAGGTATCCTCAAACAAAAGACAACTCAGAAAGGTTCTTATTTTGACTTTGGTGAACAGTCTTTTCCTCTGGTGTTACCTGTGGTATCAAGGATGTGGGGATTGGGTGTGGGAAAGCTCTCCATTAATGTATGGCTTTCCTCCCTTTTCCATTTCTAATGATGCTCTACTGCCCTCCAAGAGCTCTCTCTGTGTCCTTAAAACAGGTCTAGGGGATCTCTGGGTGAGTGATGATGCGTAGTTATCATTTTCACTCTTCTTAAGTCCTAGGCTTCTGAGTGCCTTTGCTTTTGGTGCCACATCCCTTTTTCTCCCAGTTCTTTTCATTCATCTGTTAATGAACAAAAATCTGTGGTTGCTTATGTTGAGGGCCTCCTGTGTTCCAGGCATTATGCTAGGCATTAGACTGTGATAGACAAAACTTCTGCTCTTGAGGCGCTCACATTCTGTCCCCAGAGTCAGCCCCAGTATAGATCTGTCAGGCTGGTTGCTTGATTGCACCCTTGGTTCCTTGGTTTCAAGGTGAAACTATACTTTTCTTGGCCGTTTGGGACCCAAAGACTCTGCCCCTAGAAATCCTTGAACTTGCCTTGGGTCTCGTAGTAAAGCCGTATGCTTAGTCTAGGTCTGGACGTTAAGAACCCCTTCGTAAAGCCAGGGCAGAGAGCGTGGTATTCTAGAACTTTTAATAACAGGCGGGAGTAGGTTCCAAGTATTGCTATTTATTAGTCAGGCAAGTTACTTAGCCTCTCTGAATTCCCATTTTCTTATTTTTAAAGTGGAGGTGATAGTGTTTCATCTATCATGCAGCGTATTTATGGACTGTCTCCTGTTTGCCAGGCACTGCTGTTTACTGAGGTAAACAGAGTGGAGCAGGCCTTGTGTGGACAGGCTGGGGAACGTGCTGTTTGCAGAGCTCTTGGCAGTGGCGCTGTCCAGAGTGGTTCCACCTCTAGTAATTGCTCAGTGAATGTGGGTGCCTTCTCCGGTGGAGTGGGGAGGAGCCTCCTCCTCACTCTATGCATGCAGTCGATCTGGGAGTAAGTACTGTTAGGGGTAACATGTCTAGGTCCCTGCAGGAAAAATTGTGAACACAGCTGTAGCATTATTACTGCTGGAACATAGTTCATGTGTGCTGCCTCTGGTTTAGAAACTTACTGATTTTGTTGCAGGATTTTTAAAAAACTTTGTTGGCGTAGTGGTAAAGAATCAGCTTGCCAATGCAGGAGATGCGGGTTCAGTCCTGAGGTTGGGAAGATCTCCTAGAGGAGGAAATGGCAACCTGCTTCAGTATTCTTGCCTGGAAAATTCCATGGGTAGAGGAGCCTGGCAGGCTACAGTCCATAGGAGTCACAGAGTTGGAAACAACTGAGCAGGCACACACTATAGCTGATTTACAATGTTGCGTTAGTTTTTTCTGTACAGCAAAGGGTTTTTCCCCCCCCCCCCCCCCAGCCACAGAGGATACATTTCCAAGGAATATTTTTGGGGCCTTGTAATAGTGATGAGCTGTTATTCTATAGTTGAGAAGATAGTTCCTAGCTTCTCTTCCTTGTGACGTATTTTGCTAGGGCAGTTAGTTTTTGTGTAGTGCTTGGCACCTACTTGGCATACTACAAAGTGACTTTTGTTACAAAGTGATTTCATGTTGCCTTCTCATTCTCCCTGTGGCAGATACTGTTATTCTTATTTTAGAGAGTGGGAGGCTAAGGGTAAGGGCGGAGGAGTTGTTAGGTAACATGCTTGGGGTTAAACTGTTGGTAACTGGCAAACTCAGGAATTGATCATAGATCTCTGACTA
This sequence comes from Antilocapra americana, assembly GCA_007570785.1. Taxonomy (NCBI): domain Eukaryota; kingdom Metazoa; phylum Chordata; class Mammalia; order Artiodactyla; family Antilocapridae; genus Antilocapra; species Antilocapra americana. The sequence goes on along the minus strand of ML661353.1, from coordinate 3,905,243 downwards.
TTACTAACCCATGTTTGTTCTGTCAGGAGGAGCTGGTTTCTGAGGCTGCTGTCCATGAACCTCCAGGGGAGGGTGTCTGAGAGAGTTCTTGAGTGGTCTGAAATTGTATGTAACGGTTTGGGTCCTTGCTTGCCCCTCTGCAGGAAATGTCAGTAACTTTTGCTACTTCGGAGAAGGCAGTGGCACCCCACTCCAGTACTCTTGCCTGGAAAATCCCATGGATGGAGGAGCCTGGTAGGCTGCAGTCCATGGGGTCACAAAGAATCAGACACGACTGGGTGACTTCACTTTCCCTTTTCACTTGCATGCAGTGGAGGAGGAAATGGCAACCCACCCCAGCGTTCTTGCCTGGAGAATGCCAGGGACAGGGGAGCCTGGTGGGCTGCCATCTGTGGGGTCGCACAGAGTCGGACACAACTGAAGCGACTTAGCAGCAGCAGCAGTTTGCTACTTCGGGAGAGGAGCCTGCATTATTTGCAGTTTCTTCTCTGCACCGACCCCACCCCTCTCAGCCGCCACACACTCCCAAGCCAGGACTTACCTGCTAGCAGGTTTCATTGTCAGAGGTCTGGTTTGGTTAGTCCTCGTCTTTATTAATGTTGATTTTTTTAAAAAAAGTATCTGTTTATAAATGGGGCTTCCCTGGTGGCTGAGGGTAAAGAATCCAGCTGCAATGCAGAAGACAGGGGTTTGATCCCTGGGTCAGGAAGATTCTCAGGAGAAGGAAATGGCAACCCACTTCAGTATTCTTGCCTGGGAAACACCATGGATAGAGGGCCTGGTGGACTCCGCGGGGTCACAAGAGACAGACAACTTAGCGACTGAACCGCTACCGTGTTTATAAATGGGACAGTCATATTAATTTTTTTGTTTCCCAAGAAGCCAACAATGCCTGAACTTCAAACTCTTTTAAAAGCAACTTTTTGGGCTTCTCTGGTTGCTCAGTGGTGAAGAATTCACCTGCCAATGTAGGAGACATGGGTTTGATCCCTGGTCTGGAGGATCCCATGTGCCTTTGGGCTCCTTAGCTGGCACACCGCAACTGTTGAGTCTGTGCCCTGGAGCCCGGGAGCCAGGAGTGCTGAGCCCCCAATGCTGCAACCGCTGAAGCCCGCACAGCCTGGAGCCCTCGCTTCACAACAAGAGAAGCCTACGAAATGAGAGGCTAACATCTCTGTATGCTATAGGCGGCCGGGAGATGGAGTGCAGTCTTTGTAGAAAAGAGTGTAATGGACTGCACATCGCTGGTTGTGTGTCAGCACTCAGCTAACATCTACTGGCTATCTATATAGTGTGTGCTGTTATATTTTAGAAACATTTTCATTTCTGTCACAGTCATGTTATTTTGTGGCTCTAAGTATTAAGATTCAGGTTTCAACATGGCCTTGTAGACAAGTCTTTTTTTTCCCTTTGTAGGGGTTTGCCGTAAAATGGGCCTCCTGACTATGCTTACTGGACTATGGCTGTTTTCCTCAGTTAAGGCCGACTCAAAAGCCATCACGACCTCTCTTACAACAAAATGGTTTTCCACTCCGTTGTTATTAGAAGCCAGGTAAGAAGACATGGTTTTTGCCTTCACGGGTTTAAGTGAAAATGTAGGCTCTGCCAGTGCACATTTAGGAGCTTTTAGGGAGTGGGATTCTCCTTATGCATTCAGTAAGAGCCCCATTCAGCGAGCACTGTGCTCTGAGCCCGTCACAGGCCGACGGAACACAGCTCCTGTCTGCAGGCTAGGACTGCGCTGATGACGGAGATCCTTAGGGACTTCTTTAGACAGACACACCGAATTGGTTACATTATTCTGGTGTCTTCCAGGAAGAGTGCAAATATGCTAATAAGGAAGAGAGTGTTGTACTTAAAGGGAAATTTCTGTTCATTTGTACAAGGTGCTGAGGGGTGTTTAATACAAGAAGAGAAGAGAGCTTGATGCGGTGTGGGTGGAGGACATACCCCTCCTGAGAACTTGGAAGGGGACAGACCCCAGATGCAAGATTGCCTGGGGGAGCTGAGAAAGTGGCCGTGTCTTATCTGATCTTAGCTTCTCCAGAGTCGGAATGCAGTTAATCAGGTTGTTATCTTGCAATTAAAATTGGTAGCATCTTTCACTCTTAGCATTTTATAAAACAATGATATGTCTTAAAATTGACAGTTGTCTTTGGGCAGCATTTCCTGAAACATACGGACCCTAGTCTCCTACCCCATCTACCTCAGTACCATCTGGGGCTTCAAGAAACTCTGGAAGACTGGTTCTTAACTGCCTTATGCCTCGTGCCACCATTTCTGCTTCTGCTGTATTCCTGGGGTCTTGGTGCAGAAAATGAGTTTCAAAGGCCTAGGCTTTGAAGGGATTTAGAGTGTAGTGAATATGCAGTAAATCACACCAAGTTTCCCACCATTACCTCTCAAACTAGAAGAGATTCTCTGGTCTAGGGAGTATGGAAGAAAATGAAAGTTGAAGGAAACTTGACAACAGTTCAGTGAGCAGCAAGAAGGAGTTAGTAGATGGAGAGTAGAAACCATACGTATGTTTTAGGGGAAAAAAAGAAAACATGAATCTCGATTTCTCAGTAAAGAAGATTGCCCAAACTTGGAGGAAAAAAAGGAAAATGTCTTAAAATTGATAAAGTAAAATATAGTCAATGATTTCTTGGAAGATTTTATAAACCAAATATACTTTTTAGTAAATGTTTGTTATATAAGTGTAATCAGATACCTGTCTTTTAGTCAGTTTTTTTGTGTATAGAGGGAAGCTTATTTTTATTGTATCTCAGATAACATAGCTAGGACCTATAGTGAATCTTTCTAAAGCATACATTTAGGTAGGTGAGTGGTAAACATTTAGTAATTTCAGAATTTGATAGAGCTGGAAATTTGAACTGTTCATCAGTTAACTTTGTAGTCTATCTTTGTGACCTTAAACTTAGAATTTTCTCTTCTCACGTCTTTCCTGAATCCCTAGAAAGATGTGAACAGAGTGTTTGTGGTGTTGACAGTGTACCTCCTAAGGAAGAGCCTCCTTTGTGTTGAGGAGAGGCCGGTAGGAACATGGGACATGCAGGAGTTGGTCTTACTTGCTGAGGATCCTTCCAGCTTTCTGCCGGACAGACTTCCTCCCATCACTTCTCCAACGCCTCCCTCTCCTCAGCAAGTAAAGGGCAGCAGAAACAGACCCCAGGCCCTAACAAGCCCCCTGCCCACCCCACCAGACCCCACAGCGTATATGTCACAGTGACGTTACAGTAACTAGTGAGATAAAGGGGCCGAACCCCTTGTTAGTTTGTAGCAGTGAAGTGTGAGCTCCGGGGCCGCCTGGACTAGGACTCTTACAACTAACTGGATGTTTTTTTCCTTCTGCTCATCTTATTTTGGATGATTTGTCTGGTGTCAGTCTAAGTCATTGAGATTTACTACCACTTTACAAATAAGTTTGTGTAGCTATTTGTAATAGATGTTTTAAGATAGTCTGCTTAATATTCATAACCGGGTTACCTCGCATTACTCTCACTCATACTAACAAACTTACTGGTGTTTGTATATTTTCTTAGAAGAGTCTTATGGCATATACTTATGGACTTTTGAGAAAGTATGCTCAAATTGTCAGCCTTAATTGACTAATTTTTTTCAGTTCTTTTGTATCAGTGAAGTGAGTGTTATAAACTGTTTCCTTCACCGGAGTTTACCCATAGCAAACACAGCCCCTTTTCTTGATATCCTGGCCATTTGCTGTTTGGGTTCACTATTTTTAGTTTTCCTTTATGGCTATTTACAGATAGTTTGCTAGGGTGATGGGATGGGTAGGCACCTCAAAAGCATGCTGTGCTTGTTTGAAACCACTCCATATTCACCTCCAGAGCTGGCTGAGGCCGCCGTCCTTCCCTCCCACATCCACGGCAGACACTGATGGGGGGTTACAGCACGGCCATGGTGGGAGGCTGAAGGGTCAGATACTTCTCTATACATCGAGGCATGCGGTTAACACAGACATTTTGCTTTCCTTGCTTCTGGCCCTTAGGGACTGAAAATATTCCCGTGTGTATTTTTAGAGTGGACCTGATGCTAATGAAGGGTTTGTAGCTTTCTGATTGTCCATCAATATTTAATTGAAGTAGGGCCCTGAATATGTTTTGAGCAGCTATAGTTATCAACAGAAACATTGTATAAATAAAGTTCTGTTATTAAAATTGAAGCAATCATTTATTGAATGCATAAATATTATAATGGCCTGAGAATGCAGCTTGATAGATTTGAGTGATTGAGACTGGAATGTAAATTCCAGATTTTTCTTTTACTACCTCTATGCCCTTAAGAAAGTTAATATGTTTATAAGTGGAGAAAATGTTACATATGATGTGCTCTCTCTCTACCTGTCACCCAGTTTTAGCGATTATCAACTCAAGTCCAGTAACCATCACTGTCACCACCCTCCTACCTTCTCCCGCTAAGACATTGTAAAACAAATCCAAGACAGCATAGAATCTGTAAAACTTGATTTTTAACTCAGTGGAATAGATATCAGAAGCTAAAAAACAATGTAGAGCAAAAAGCAAAGAAATTGAAGCATGCTGTAAGCAAATGGCAGCATTCCTTTTAATAGTATCTTGTACTGTTCTTATCTTCCATGGCTTAGTTCAGTGAATCTGGTAATTAATTTTCTTAAGACTGTTTGATGCTTAGACATTGTAAGACTTATTTATGCATCGGGATGAGAAAGAATGGATGTTTATGTTTTCCTGTAATTATATGAAAAGTATATATTTATGTGCATATGGCCTTTATAGGAGGGTCTTAGCTTAAGTGGACCCTTGTTCTTACAACTAATGAGTGTATTACTTCTCCCCGTTCTGCTTGCTTATCTTGTGAATGCTGCTTTAATTCATGAATTTAGCATTTATTTACACATCATAATCTGTCTTAATACCTGTTATCTTAGACTGTAAGCTATTATAAGATTGGTGTGATGTCTGTGTCAGTTACTCGAAAGCCTAGAAAAGTGTCACACTCAAGGAGGCACTAAATAATTTAATCCATTATTATAATGGGTATTTTCAGAAACCTATTTTTTAGACAAGCTGTGCATTACCAGGAAATGTTTCTTATTTTTCCCATATTTCTGTGTCTAGCTATGGAGTAGAGTGAGAGTTGTACATCCCAGTGTTGACAAGTAATGGGAAAGTCTTCCTTTGGCTAGGTAAGCTGAGATCCAGATCTGTAGTTTGCTCTAAGACAGGGAAAGACCACCACTACATTGGTATGGCTTGGAGGAGAAGATAACCAATTTACATTAATCATTCAATGAGTCCCTGCTCTTTCTTCTCGGGATTTTAAAGGCTCTTGAATGAAGGGAAGTGTAGAATAGCCATTATTTTATTTTAGGTTGGTACAGTAAAGTCAAGGAAAAAATTAAGATGATATTAAGTTCTAAGACCTGATTTAATTAAATCAATGCTAACTTTAAAATTTGATGATCTTTAAAGTTTGGATTTATGGATGTAAAAAGATTACAGCATGCTGCCTCGAGTCTCCCAGAAATTTTTCTAGGATTCATGTTTTCCTCAGAAGAACCTTAGGTGAAACATTTTTTTGTTCTTTGTAAGTCTTTCAGAAAAATGAGTGAGCAGAACTAGTACTAGAATTATTAATTCCTAATTCTGCTTCCTCTACTGACAGCATTTTCACAAATGAGATTTCATAACCTTTCTTTAATATGGGACTTCCCTGTTGTTACAACATTTCTATTATTCTAGGATTCTTAAGGAATACCTATGAAGCTATTAAGTGAATAAACTGAAGCTAATTATTAATAGGTAATAAGCTAGTAAGATTTGCCTAAAATGAAAAATATTTTATTGAAATATATTACATATATTCATATATAATATATATTATCAAATAAAAGCCAAGCTTTGGACATTTGGAAACTTAAGCTTATTTTTACTCTCCTTAGTAATAAAACTTATATTGGAAGATTTTTATTAAGTTGTTTTATTTCTGATATTTCCCCCTTTTCTCTCAGTGAGTTTTTAGCAGAAGACAGTCAAGAGAAATTTTGGGATTTTGTAGAAGCCAGTCAAAATATCGGATCATCAGATCATCACGGTAAAATAGAAACAGATGCTTCTTTGACTTTGGTGTCTGGGAATATATTAGAAATTTGGATTCTTTGAGAGTCTGGTGGCATGGCAATTAATGAAAAACATTTTTATCTCCAGTGGGTCGAACTGTCATGGCAGCCAGCAGTCAACACGCACTAGTAATTACTTTTGAAAAAGTTTACAACTTTGGCAATAAAAATGGCCTTTGATTTTTGCCCCCCTTGTTTTTTGTTCTTTTGTGTTCTTTTATTGAAAGTGCTATGTGACTATTTTGCAGAAGTCAAATTCATTTAGAATCATTTAGCATCTACATAATAACCATCAGATTTGATTCGCTTTCTTTTGTTATGAACTAATTACTCAACTGATCTGTTAAGTTTCTTCTCATTGAATGCCATCCAAAATGTTTTCCATTACGCATGCCAACCACTCACAACTAGAGTGTCAAGGTGTCAAATTAATGTAAACTGTATCGCTTGTTTACAGTTTTTCATGAGCTTTCACAAACATTTTCTAATCAATGTAAACTATATAGAATATGAACATTAATAGTCAAAGATGCTGATACATGATAGTTAAAACCTTGAATATTGCATTGACAGGCATAAGTCCTTGTTGAAGTGAAAATGTGTAAAAATTATAAATATGTGATTGCTGTTAATGTTTGAATTGATTTTTAATTTTATGATTTAAAAAATTAGAGCATATTTAAAAAGTGAAGTGTAAATCTTATTTTGCAGTTTAAATATGTAAAAGTTTTGAACAAGCATCTGTAAGCTTTAGTTAAATAATTTAGAGTCAACTAGAATTGTTCGAGAAACCAGAAAAGTCATTTTAGTTGACAATTTCATAAAACAAATTTATCAAAGTGGGTTTTATAGTGAAATTTGAACTCTGACATTTAAAATGAAGTTTCTTCAATATAAATGCTAGTGTGTTTTTGGTTGAAGCTAGGAGAGTTTGAATTCTTGGAAGTGACCATAAAAGTATATTAAACACTTTATTTGAAATATTATTCATAGTCCTACTACCCAAAGATAGTCACTTTTAACACGCTGGCAACATTCCCTTGTGGCTCAGATGCAGAAGACCTAGGTTCAATCCCTGGGTTGGAAAGATCTCCTGGAGAAGGAAATGACAATCCACTCCAGTATTCTTGCTTGGAAAATCCCATGGATGGAGGAGCCTGGTAGGCTACAGTCCATGGGTTAGCAAAGAGTCGGACACAACTGAGTGACTTCACAAAACATTTTAAGACATTTCTTTGTGATCCGTTTTTCTACTTTGAAGGTGTTAATGTCATACAGAACCTTTTACATTTTGCTTTTTAAAATGTTTAATATTTTTCTTAAATTTAGAAAAAATAGATAATAGTTGTTTAAAAGTCAAAGCTTCACATACCTGAAACTATCATAATATTGTTAATCAACTATACTTCATTATAAAGTAAAATTTTAGAAGAAAAACCAAAGCTATATAAAAGGCTATACACAGAAAAATCTTGTTCCTTCTGTTTCTCTTGGCTTTTTATAACCATTTAAAATTAATTTGCTTAGCCTTCAGTATTTTTTTTTAAAACAACTATTGAATTGACCAAAAATTCGTTCAGGTTTTTCCGTACTATTTTACAGAAAAACCTAAATAATCTTTTTGGCCAATCCAGTACGTAAGTATGTATTCTTATTTCTTATTCTTTCTAACAGTCAGAAAAAATAGTGTACTAAATATATTGTTTTATACCTTGTGATTTTCGTTTAATACATCCTGGGGATTTTTTTATACTGCTACATGTATTTTTCCCCCATATAATTTGTCTCAATTGTTTGTTTCAATGCCTCTCCCCAAACCATGGTTTCATTAGCATTGTTTAGTATCTCGTACTTCCTCATTACATTGCTCAGTCTTGTTGGGTTATTTGGATAGATGACACTTACCGGGGGATACAAAGACACATCATAGCTTCTGTGTGCAGGGGCTCAAAGACTCCTGGGGGGAGTTAGTTAGTGATTAAGTAAATGAGTGAACAATACGCTAAGTGAAAGAGGTAAGCAGAGAAGTATGGGAGCAAAGAAGAGATGAACATGATTGATTGAGGCATGGGAGTAGGGACTGGGAACGCCTCCGTGGAATAGGCGCTCTCATAAATAGAATTCTTCCTGAGGAAGAAGGTGGGAGTTGGTCATCCAGGTAAGTGGGAAACTCTCCGTCCAGGGAGAGGGAATAGTGAAAAAAGGATTGAAGAGAGAAAGAGTCCAAGTGTACAGCATACTCTAAGTAATTCTCAGCATTTGACCACAGCTCAAGACAGTATGCCTTGCTTCCCTGGAGGCTCAGGAGGTTAAAGAGTTCTCCTGCAGTGTAGTAGACCCGAGTTTGATCCCTGGGTCAGAAAGAATGCCCGGAGAAGGGAATGGTTCCCCACTCCAGTATTCTTGCCTGGTGAATCCCATGGATAGAGGAACCTCAAGGACTACGGCCCATGGGGTCACACAGAGTCAGACAGGACTGAGCAACTAACACTTTCACTTTACAAGTAGACAGTATAGTGGTAACATTTTGCAATCATATGCTTTTGTAACACATAGCTTTATACTTTATGAACTATCTTACTTGGATACTTGTAGTCATATAGAATTATTTTGGTTAATATTCTTCCTGACAGGTACTGATTATTCCTATTATCATGCAATATTGGAAGCTGCATTTCAGTTTCTGTCACCACTACAGCAGAATTTGTTGAAATTTTGCCTGTCTCTTCGCTCCTACTCAGCTACAATACAAGCCTTCCAGCAGGTGAGTTCAGTGCCTACATGTGACAGTATTTTTTTAGGGGTTGTATAATATGACTGAATATATTGCAGTTGTCCTGTCATTGTGTTACAGCACTGTACCTTTTCTACCTGAAATTTTCTGGGATTTATGATTTGTTTGTAAATAATAAGCAAAACTGATGATGTTAAATCTTCAAATAACATATTATAAAAAAGGTCCATCTAGTCAAGGCTATGGTTTTTCCAGTTGTTACGTATGGATGTGAGAGTTGGACCATAAAGAAAGCTGAGTGCCAAAGAATTGATGCTTTTGAACTGTGGTATTGGAAAAGACTCTTGAGAGTCCCTTGGACTGCAAGGAGATCCAACCAGTCCATCCTAAAGGAGATCAGTCCTGAGTGTTCATTGGAAGGACTGATATTGAAACTGAAACTCCAATACTTTGGCCACCTGATGCGAAGAGCTGACTCATTGGAAAAGATACTGATGCTGGGAAAGATTGCGGGCAGGAGGAGAAGGGCAAGACAGAGGATGAGATGGCTGGATGGCATCACCGACTTGATGGACATGGGTTTGGGTAGACTCCGGGAGTTGGTGATGGACAGGGGAGCCTGGCATGCTACATTTCATGGTGTTGCAGAGAGTCGGACACAACTGAGCGACTGAACTAAACTGAATTTGCACTTATTGTCATTTAAGGAAAAAAATGGCTACACAAAAAACCTGAAGCTATAGACTTCATTTATATAGTACAGCTGAAGAGAGAGATGCAGTTTTGCTAAACCAGTTAACCCCGAGGGTGATCACAGTGTGCAGATCACAGGAGAACAGCAGATAGGAAATGTGAAGAAATATTACAGGGTTATAGTCAGGAAAAGCTAGAATGTGAGAGACTTTATGGCAAAATGATCTGATTTCATCAACAAATACATTAAAAGGAAAAGAAAAGAGGGAAGGAGGAACTTCAAGAGAAACTTAAAAATGTGTCACCTTAATGTAATGTGGATCTTACTGGATTTTGAGTTGAACAAACTTGTAAAAAAAAAAAATAGAGAGCAAGAGGATCAAAGCTGTTTGTACACTGATTGTATGTTTGGTATAAAAGAAATGCTAATTTTAAAACCATTTTTTAATTCTGAAATGAAACTGGTATCGACAGCAACTCACAAGCAATGTATAGGGTGATGCATTATGGTCAAGTGAACACTTGTGTGATTTTCACCCAGGTCAAGAAATTGAGCTTAGCTTGGCACCATGGAAGCCCTTCGTGTGCTGTGTCCCCACCACAGCTGACTTTTGCCCTTCAAAAGGAGTCACTTTCTTCTTTTCGATCATTTGCTGTTTTCTTTTTAAAAAATCATTTCATTGCCCAAGAGTGCCTCTCCATACAATAGAGTTTGGTTTTCTCAGTTGTTTTACAAATTTATTAATTGGGGGGGGGGATTGTGGTGTCTTAATTTATAGGCTCTCCCTCCATCCCTTTCTCTTCTGTTGAGTAGCTTACACAGTTTGCCCTATGCATTTGTTTTGGCCACACCAGGTGGCTTACGGGGATCCTTGTTCCCCAGCCAGGGATTGTACCTGGGCCCTGGCAGTGAAAGTGCCGAGTCCTAACCACTGGACTCCCCTGGCATTCCCAGTATATTATCACTGCAGAAACTTTTCTTGTAAGACTAAGAGTGTTATTCTGCTCTCCCCCCTCCTCTTTTCTTACAGTAGCTTTGTATGGCATTTGACACTGAGACTTTCTCTGCTCAGTTTGATGTGAAATTTGTTTTCTTTAACTTCCCTGGTTCCCTATCCTGTTGATTTTATGTTATGTTACAAGATGGTGACTTTAAAAAAGGGTAGCTTGCTTTTTGAAATTTCCTGACTCTATTCCCCTCTTCAACTTTTCTTTGGACTTCTTCTTTTATTGTCTCTTATTTCTGTCCTACTCAAGTATTATTCTACCCTTAGAAGTTTCTCCTTTGTGTGGGGCCCTTCCCTGGAAGGGAGTCTGAGCTTGTGAGTTCCATGTTCACAGGTCAGACTGCCATGTGCTTACCTAATATTAGGCTGAACAAAACCAGTTGGTCTGTCGTACTTGCCAGTGAAAACCTGTTAGCTGTTGCAGGGTTTTCTTATTCTCAGAATCATTAGAATCTCTGCAGTTTCCCTCTGCGTCCATGACCTCTGACAACTGCAGGGCTTTTTGCATTTTGTATCATGGAGATTTCCTTCCCCCTGGTTTTGTCTTAGTGTGGTCCATTGGTTTCTGTTTTCATTTTTGCTTTAATGAGGACACTTGGGAAGACTGAAAAACTGTGCTGCCAGTGGCCATCAATACAGAACTGTATGACTTCTTTTTTCAGTTGTTTATTTTAAATCTTGAGGTTTTGTTTGTTTATTTGTATTTTTTGGCCGTGGTGGGTCTGCCTTGCTGCATGCGGGCTTTCTCTAGCTGTGGCGAGCAGGGCCTGCTGCTAGCTGCGGTGCAAGGGCTTCCCACTACAGTGGCCTCTTTTGTGGAGCACGGCCTCCAGGGTGCGGGGGCTAAAGTAGTTGTGGTCACGGGCTCCAGAGCACTGGGTGAGCAGTTGTGGTGCTGGGCTTAGCTGCTCCGTGGCGTGTGGGATTGTCCTGGACCGCGGATAGAACTGGTGTCCCTTGCGTTGCAAGGTAGATTCTTAACCACTGGGCCACCAGAGAAACACTGTGTTACTTGTTAAAAGTGATAATGGTGGTATGTTTTTACAAAAATCTCTGTGGTTTGGGAGTTCCTTGATGTTCTAGAGGTTGGGTCTTTGGGCTTTCACTGTCATGGCCCAGGTTTAATCTCTGTTATGTGAACTGAGATTCTGCAAGCCATGTGGTGTGGCCAAAAAAACTAAATAAATAATTTTTGTGTTTTATTGAGAGATACTGAAACATGCATGAGATGTTATTTGGAGTGCATATCAAAATGATCCAATGAAGTGTAGGAAAGTGGAGGAAATAAAATTTGGCCATAAATTGATAATTACTGAAATACTCATGGGTGCATGGGAGTTTATTGTACTATTCTTTCTTTTTACAAATAGAAGTTAGGAAGTTTTGTAATAGCTTTAAAAAAAGACAATGTAATGAAAAGTTTTAATGTTAATTTTTCGTAGCAGGCTTTCCACTTCTCCCCCTCTTTTCTTAATTATTTGTATTCCAGCCATAGAAAAGAACATTCAGTATGAATATATTACATAAATGACATCAGTGCATATAGCAGTGCTTGTCATTATGTCCTTTCTTTTTCCTGTTCTCTACACTCATGCATCTTGGTGTGCCTCTCATTAAAGTTGTGGGTGGACTTGTGTTGTTGTGCCTGGGCGTTAGTACATTTCACTCTGAACATACCCCATAACTCGTTCAACCTTTCTTTTAAATATCTTACTGTGCTCCTTGGGTGATTTTACCTTTCCATCTATACTCTTCTTTTAGGTCCTGTTTGCTTTTTAGATTCTGTGTCATTCTTCCTGTTTCAGGGAGGGGTTTGCATTAATCTGCATATTATACTTAAAACTGCATTTTTACACTTTGACACATACTACTGACATTTGTCAGCTTAGTTTTCTGCAAGGCATATATTGTATTCCCTGGATAGCTTTTGATATCTTCTAAGATAGAATTTTAAAGTTCTGTTTTTGGAATAATAATAACACCTAGTTCATGGAGTGATATTTGGAGGAACTAGGTGAACTAGTATAATAAGGAAAGTAGTGAAACATAAAGCTCTTATTCCTGTCACATAGTAAATGTTCAGTAGTTCTTGCCTCTGTTTTCACTGATGTTTTATTTTCATTTTATTACCTATTTAGGATATTCATTTTTTTGTCTTTGGTTAGAAATTATTTTCAAAAATGTCTCATATCTTAAATGGCAGATAGCAGCTGATGAACCGCCAGCAGAAGGATGTAATTCATTTTTTTCCGTGCATGGAAAGAAGACTTGTGATTCTGGTACCCTTGAGACGCTTCTGCTAACAGCTCCTGAAAGGTACATTTGTGTTTATTTACGCGTCATGCAGTCACTGTGCTTTCTTCTGTGTCAAATGCACCTGCTGATTTTTCTTCTGGGTTTTGTAGTTCATAAATATAGTGGTTTAGGATATGGATTCTGGAACCATACTGACTAGATTTAAATCCCAATGCCATCACTTAAAATAGTTTTGCCTACTTAAGCAAATTATAGAACCTTTCTTTCCTCATCTTATTTTGAAATAGAGATAATAAGAGTACTTACTGTTATTTAGTAATGACTATATCAGAGCGGTTACGTAGGCTTTTTCATCAGCTTAGAAAAGAGTATTCTGCGTATTACAACCAATGCCTGGAGTAATGATATTAATGGTAATGATCTCTAAGGATAGTATTACTTTCAGACAAAGGAGATTATTTAAGATAATTGCAAGCTTAATTTGAATATCAAGTTGGTAATTAATAGGCTGACTTTTTTACTTAAAGGTAGGTTTCCTGTGATGGACAAATAATAGGTACTTCTTGCTGTCCGGCTAGGGCGGTAACCCCTCTGTATACCCTCTGATACTTTTGTAAATAGGACAACAGCAATCTTTCTCTTTGAGGTTGCTCTGTGCCAGAAGTGCCAAGGGTGTTTTAGGTGAGGAAATTCTTCTTTTGTGAGATTACCTACGCAGCATCTGTCCTGTGCCCATCAGATGATAAGAGTGCTTTTTCCTCAGGGTGATAACCAGAAACCCAGTGAGCAGCGTTCAGCCATCTCAGTGGGGAGGTGTGGACTTTTGAAATTGGCTGCGTGGCAAAGTGCTGTTCACTGGGGAAAACAAGTTGATTGACTTGAAAAATTCTTTGTTTCATTTGTTACAATAATTCAGACCTTTATAAAGAAAAGAGTGATAATGCTTCCTCTTCTGAGATGTGGTAACATTCTAATGGATTGGCATATATCCTCTTATACATTTTTTCTGTGGTTATAAATTTATGCAGGTAGGTGGGTTTATTTTTATAAGAGGTATCTTCCACTTAGTACATGTAGGTATACCTCCTTAAGAGGGATTGGTAGGTAATAAAGTCTAAGCATTATGCTCTATTAATACCTTGATGCCATTCTTGAAGGAGTTTTCTTGAGGGGAGGAGTTTCAAAATTTATGACGAAAACCTAGATAAATGTTAGATCCAGTAGTAGAATGATCATAATGGTAAAAATGGTAGAGAAGGGTGATTCTGTGATTGGGCAATTATATGCTTTAAATCATCCCTGCTGTTTTGCATTACTCACACTTAGGTTTTCAAATAAAAAGATAATTATATTCTGTTTATATAGTAGAATAATTTACTAAAGTTTTAGTACTATGAGGTCTGGATATGTATTGTTTCCTGGCTCCCCCCCTTCTTTAGGAATTGGTAACACTTTCTAGTCAAAGTCTACATTTTATAATTTATATAATTTACATTTGTTATTTTTAATTATGGACCAATAATACTTATATCTGACAGTATGCTTACTAAGTAAAAGCTATTTAAGATTGTGATACTCAATTTTCCATTAAGATGCTTATAATCTTTACTTAAATTATCATTGCTGTAGCTTCATTTTGTACTGTTTTTAACATTTAAAAACTTTTTTAAAGTTAACAGTCTTAAGTTTTTCATATTTATTTTCAGACCAAAACCTTTACTTTTCAAAGGAGATCACAGATACCCCTCATCTAACCCTGAAAGCCCAGTGGTTATTTTCTACTCTGAGATTGGCTCTGAGGAGTTTTATAATTTCCACCGACAACTTGTTTCAAAAAGCAATGCAGGCAAAATAAATTACATATTCAGACATTATGTATCAGTAAGTATTGACTTGTTTTATAACTGTTTCAAATGTTAATTTGCCCAAGACAACCTTAGCCCTTAAGCTAATAATTTCCCCCTTTATTTTTTAAAATTTTATTTATTTTTTAAGAATTTAATTAATTTATTTTTACCTTTACATTATCATGTTGGTTTTGCCATACATTGACATGAATCCGCCATGGGTATACATGTGTTCCCCTTCCAAAACCCCTCTCCCACCTCCCTCCCGATTCCATCCCTCTGGGTCATCCTGGTGCACCAGCCCTGAGCACCCTGTATCATGCATCAAACCTGGGCTGGCGATTCATTTCACATATGATAATTTACATGTTTCAATGCCATTTGCCTATATCATCCCACCCTTGCCCTCTCCTAGAGTCCAAAGGACTGTTCTATACATCTGTGTCTCTTTTGCTGTCTCGCATACAGGGTTATTGTTACCATATTTCTAAATTCCATATATATGCGTTAGTATACTATATTGGTGTTTTTCCTTCTGACTTACTTCACCCTGTATAATAGGCTCCAGTTTCGTCCACCTCAGTAGAACTGATTCAAATGTATTTAATTTCCCTCTTTATAAAATGACTTGAACTACTTCTTTGTCAACTGTGGTATTTTCATCAAATTTGTTACTTATACTTTGCTTGCCTTACTGAAGAAATGTAAACAATTATGCTTTAAAAATGACTATGTAAAGTTATGCTTTAAAATTTTAAAATAAAATTATACTTTAAAAATAGCTTCCCAGGTGGCTCAATGGTGAAGAATCCGTTTGCCAAGCAGGAGATGCAGGTTTGATTCCTGGATCAGGAAGATCCCCCGGAGAAGGAAATGGCAACCCACTCTAGTATTATTGCCTGGGAAATCTTATGGGCAGAGGAGCCTGGTGGGCTACAGTCTACGGGGTCACAAAGAGTTAGACACAACTTAGCAATTAACACCAGTACAGAAGTTATGTTCTGTTTCAAAATGAACCATGTAAATTATATTTAATTTCATTCAGATTTAATGTGGGCATCATACTGTGAAACTGATTCTTGAATTCAGTTCCTTTCTAAACCTTTTTTTTTTCCCCCTCCTTTTTGGAATTTTTTATTTGATGGAGGAGAATGTTTAAAGAGATAAATTATATCTAGCAGAATTGGTTTGAAATTAAGGTTTTCAAACTTTGTGTAGCATTTAGCATTTAAAATATTTATATGTAAAGATCATTAGCCTTTTAAGTCTCATTGTCATATTGAGCTCAGTAAATACTGAGTGCTAAGTCCCTGTGGAATAAAAATTTTAAAGGAAAACTTATATGAGCAGAAGCCAATTTGTCAGTGTCCGGTTTTTGACCCTGCCCTGCTGTGCTCTGTTGCTAGTATTAAAAGGCCATCCTCATTCAGGAAGACGGGAAGCCTGTGACATTTGGTCAGCCCAAACTCTACCTGAAGACATTTAAATTTAGGAAAAAAATGTACACACACAAACACACACCTTTACACACATGGCCTCAACAAAGCACTTCAAGATTTGAAACCTTACAGTTTTCAACCCTGTGTAGGCCCAGACTTCTTTTTTGTTTTCTGCATTTCTTCATATGGTTTGATGACCGTTACACTTTCCACCATGCCTTCATTCAGTTTTGTGTCTACCTTGGAATTCCAGTTCTCACACTTGTGGCAGGATCCTCAGTCTAAGGATTCCCATAGAAGTTCAAGCATATCATGCATAATCCTAGGTGGTGACTACATGACATTAATGTGGTTACGCTCTGTGTGCCATGGTGCATTAAGAGCTAGGTGGTAGTGATGGCGTGGGAGCTCGGTACTGATGGAATGCTTGCTCTGTCTGCAGAATCCCAGGAAGGAGCCCGTTTACCTCTCTGGCTATGGTGTGGAGTTGGCCATTAAGAGCACTGAGTACAAGGCCAAGGACGATACTCAGGTGAAAGGTGAATTTGTAAATTAAGACCAATGCGTTTTCTTTAGATACAAGTTAAAGGGGAATTTTTTTCTTTAATGAAGAATAGATTTAGGGGAATGGTGAAGCTGTGTTTAAATCTTGGTTCTGTTATATTTGAGTTGTGTGACAAATTCTGTAGCTCCTAATTTTTTTTACTCTACAGAACGTGGTTAATGATATATGCCTCTTAAAGTATTTGTGAGGAGAAAATAAGATGCATAGGTAAAAAAAATTTTATAAAGTTTTTTGTACAATAAATTTCAGTAAATAGTAGCTACTGTTATTGATAATTAGTAGCTCACAAATAGTAATTAACTTGTGATCCAGTATGAAATCTTAAACTATTATATAATTAACAGTTTAATTTTGTTGTTGTTGTCATTTTCTGACTTGGAATGGTTTATTATGGATACTTCTTATAATATGCTAGGGTTTTGAATTTCAGCAAGGTTTACGTATACTCTTTATGTCTTTTGCTTTATTTTAAAGGTAAAAATGATTGATTTTGGTACATGGAAGGTAGCCTAGTACTTCATCATTTTGTTCTCAATAATTATATCTAGGATTAAGTTGCCTAGTTACAAATTCCTCTGAATTTTGATATTGAAATATCTGTTATTCTTAATTTTGAAGTATTTAAATGTAAAAATCTCCAAAGTTCAAGGAAAAATAAATTCTTACTTTATCCAGGAACATAG
Organism: Antilocapra americana; assembly: GCA_007570785.1. NCBI lineage: Eukaryota > Metazoa > Chordata > Mammalia > Artiodactyla > Antilocapridae > Antilocapra > Antilocapra americana. The sequence continues at coordinate 3,887,898 of ML661353.1, read as the reverse complement.
GATATACCAAAAACACATTTATAAATGGTATTATAGTTTCAGGTATTTTAAAATGTTTTCTTATATTTTTCAAATTTTATGAAGTTAATATTTTTATTTCTAATCTGAATGATTAGACATATAATTGCTGTGCTTTTGTAGGAACTGAAGTTAACACCACAGTGATTGGTGAAAGTGATCCTATTGATGAAGTTCAAGGATTTCTCTTTGGAAAGTTAAGGCATGTATATTCTTTTCTGGGAGGGTTTTACTCTCTTTAACTAGGCTTCTTAGCATTGTAGATATCATCTTTCTCATTACTCTATCTCCTGTTTCTCAAGACTACTTTACAGTACGTAATCTGATATGAGAAGCTGGCCATTTAGTTTCTAGTATGTTTATGATTTTTACTAATTCTGAAGCACATTATTCTTACATGGTACTATGACTACCTGCTTATGGCTTAAGTTAATTTCCCCTTTTGGACCTTGTAGTTGATGGCATAAAGTTACACTCCACTTTTTGATTCACATAGTAGGAGAAATCTAATAATTTTATATAATCTTTTCCTGAGAAAATCAAGTGTATTTTAACTTAAAGAGGTTATAGCTATTTTTTTTTGCTTGTTTTTTTGTCTCTTAAAAAATTATTGAAGTATGGTTGATTTACAATGTTGTATTTATAGCTATTTGCTTATGCTCAGCATAGCTTGAAAAATTGCAAAAGAGTTATAACAGGTATGGAGGATTTTATATGTTCAGTTGAAGTACATTTTATTGCAATTTGCTTTATATGAAAGAAGATAGAAAATGGCTTTTTGAAGAAAATTTCATTAACTGTTTTATGAAAGCATCTTAGAATTTTTTACCTGAAAACTCTTCTTAGCTCTTATTTTAAATGTTGCAGCTATTTCTGATATGACTTCTCATTGTTCTGAGCCCTGAATTCTGCTCAGGGCTCAGGGAAATCTTAATTAGGACATCTATGCTATGGTGTGCCTTTTTTAAAAATAGAAATAGTATATGTAGGTGTAGTTTCATATACTTTAGCTTTAACATTTGGTTGAGTAAAATGATGGAACTAAAGTTTAGCAGAGATGATTTCGTGTTGAGTGACTGCACATACTGAGTTCATCCTGTGCATATGTTCGTCTCTTTGCGTTGAAGACCAATTATGGCCTCATTAGTATGCAGTCAGGTTCCATTTTTATTGCATCCAGATTTCTATAATTCCTTTTCATATTCACATTTTATGTTTGTTTTTTTGGATAGCATTATGATTTCATATATTTACAGCACAAAGGTATTGTGTAGAATATTGAAGACATTTTCCTTTATGGACTTTCAGAATAGTTATTTAGCTATTTAAAGTAATTGACCCATTTTAAGATACTTTTATCATGAAGGAAGGTTTGTAATAACTTGAATGGATTGGTTGGATGGTGAGGGATATGAGTAAATGTTTTACTTTTGGCATGTTGTATTTAAGAAATTTTGAGCTATAATGTTTAAAAACAATTAGTCTATTCCATCTGTGTTTCTGATCTAAATGATATATCACTGCCTCTGAAAATTTGTTTTACTAACTTTAAATAGAATACACTAGATTTTGAGATAAAACTAAGCAAAATCCAGTTATTTTGGATGGCTTGAATTACATTCATGTGAGTAAAGGCTTTATGGGCAGGTATTGAAAGAAATTCACTTTGGGACTGGCAGCAAGGTATTTCCAGTTTTATTTTGAGAAATTATTAAGATTCAGGAAAGGAGAATAATATACCCACATACTCATCACTCAAAATTGATTGTTGCTATCATATTTGCTTTTCTGTATGAAAAAAACTGTGAATTGAATTTTTTTCCCTTTAACATAATGCCTTCTTTTCCTTAAAGAAAGAAAAGAGGACACAAGTTGAGTAAAACACAGTGAATAGAGTTGAGGTCCTCTCTGTTCCATACTCTCAGTCCCACTCCATTCTTTCCCCTCAAAGAGAGAATCACTATTGTAGTGATGCATTTTAAAATCTGTGTTAGTTTTTAAATGTACTTATTAATTTTTTTTAAGAAAAGTAGTTATACTTTAATATTTTTCCAATATTTTAGGATTTTTTTCTACTACGTAGAGGGAAAAAAATCATGAAGATAAATTTGAGGTCAGCTTCTAAGTGCTTTAGGGAAGAAAAGACACAGGAAAGAAATTGATTTTGTGTTTCTTTCAGAGACCTGCACCCTGAGCTGAAGGGACAGTTGAAAGAACTCAGAAAGCATCTCGTTGAGAGCACCAATGAAATGGCACCTTTAAAAGTCTGGCAGTTGCAAGGTAACAAAAATGTAGAAGAATTGTTCTAAGTTTTACGGTGTTAAAAAAGTTAGAATTTGTATTTGTTTGTATTTATTCACAGATTTTAAGGGTTGTGTGATTTATTATGATTTATCAGAAATGGAAGGAAGTCCTTTTGTAGACAGATAACACTTAGCAGAATAATATATATTTATAGAAGAGTGCCAGGTCTTTCTCTCTTTAACCAGATGTGTTAGTTTGTAAAACTAGAAATAAGCTTGTCAGAATCTTCATGTATCTATATGTATACATTTATTAAACAGTTGGATGCTAAAGGCATCTCAGTATGACAGGATGTGCTCTTCTGGTCCAAAGAACTGTATATCAAAGTTTTTTTCCCAAGATAATTTACTAAAATCTTTTGCTATACTTTGTGATATGTTGTAAATTCAGAAGAAGGAAAAGGATTTGGAATGGATTAATCCTGTGCTAAATGTGTTGGTGTGTTCCCTAGTGTTCATGCAGGTAGATCAAGGAACGGCTGGAGTAAACACTCTAGGGGCCTATGAACTGAGTAGAACCTGGACATGCTCTGAAATGGTGGCATTCTAAGGCATTCTTAATTACCAAGAAAATAATGGGAAATGAATGTTTTATCCTGTTTCTCATTGTGTTGGATTAATACACTTCCACTCCTGTTTGACGTTGTTGCAGATCTAAGCTTTCAGACTGCTGCACGAATCTTGGCTGCGCCTACTGAGTTAGCTCTCGTGATTATGAAGGATCTCAGTCAAAATTTTCCCACCAAAGCCAGGTAACATAGAGTAATACAGTTTTGAGACGTTCTTCTTTTTAACATATGTCTAATTATGTCCATGTTTATGCCATGTTGAAGCCACTAAAATATGAAAATGCTTAGAAAATTAAAGTTCTTTTGCAACCAGTGCTGTACTACTAATGGTACCATCTTTTCCAGAAAGCACCCCTGCATTATGTGGTTGAAGAGAGTAACTTTGCAAATAATCATGTTCCTCAGCACTAAAACAAAAATAACAGTACCTGCCTTTCAGGATTAGATGAGTTAACAAAATTTAATGTATGCAAATATAACTAATCTAGGGTCTGGTGTGAACTCTAGTGGTTTTCTTCCAAAACAATTTCATATATATCGTCTTAATCAATCTTGATGAGGGAAATGAATTATAGAGGCTGACTTGTTCATAGTGACTGATTAAGGTTTTGAATACAGCTTTTCTGCATTGTTTTCAGTTGTATAAAGGTCCTCTACTTCTCATAAATATGAGGCAAACTTGTTTTAAAGGCCACATTTTCAGAAACTTAAATGATTGTCAGTCCTTTACTTGTGTAATTGAATGAGGTGTTTTAACTGAGATGCTTTTGTAAATAAATTTGTTTACTTGGTTAGTCTTGGAAAACACTTAGACAGGACTTAAAAATCATGTAGTGCATCCTTATTTAGTCGTGTGTGCTGTTGACATGTGCGTGTGAAGTCGCTCAGTTGTGTCTGACTCTGTGACCCTGTGGGCTGTAGTCCACCAGGCACCTCTGTCCATGGGGATTCTCCAGGCAAGAATACTGGAGTGGGTTGCCATGCCTTCCTCCAGGGGATCGAACCCAATCTCTTATGTCTCCTGTATTGGCAGGTGGGTTCTTTACTACTAGCAGCTTCTGGGAAGCCCTGTTGAAGACATACATATGCTTAGAAAGGTTGAGCAGTCTGAACATTATCCTTTTATTCTGTGAGCTGTAGAGATGATGTATGGGAATAGTTGCATATATTTAACTAAGTTCCTGAAAATAACTGCACTTGCATTAAAATCAGCTATTACTATTGCTTTTCCTTGGTTTTATATCTTGTGATAATGAACAAATACACACATCTGAGAGGAGAAATTCATTTTATCAATTGTAAAGGCTTAGAGTTTTTTCCATTTAGTTTTTTTTTTTGCAATTTATTGAACAGTGTGCTGTTTCATATAGGGAAATTGAAGTCATGTATATCAAATACTAAGCCAGTCACTGATAATGTTTTTCTTTCCTTAGAGCAATAACAAAAACAACTGTGAGTTCAGAACTTAGAGCTGAAGTGGAAGAGAATCAGAAGGTACTAACCAGTGGAAAATAGTAGCCTTTCTATTTTGTATTATATCTTTAAAGATGCACAAATTTGAGTTAAATCAGTGACATTTAATGGTTTTACTCTCCTTTTATTAAAGATGATGGTATTTTGATTCATTTCTGGAATCTTTTTTTATATTTTCTGTTTGTAATCACAGTTGAATATGAATATAACTCAAAGGATCAAATAATGTTATCAGTTTCTTAAGAAAAATAACATCCCCCCCAACATGTCCCACTCCCTGTGTATCCCCCTTCCCAGAAGCATCTGCTTTCAACTCCTGATTTCTTTTGATATTTATCTCCAGATTCTAGCAAGCTTAAATTGGTACTTCCTCATTTTCCAGTCTCATATCTTGGCTTTTGTTACAATGGTGAGACTTAACTTCCTTTCACTGCACTACCTCTCCTCCCACTGCCTACCAATACTTCATATTGGCACTGTCCCCATCTCTCTACTATCCCTGTAGTTTTGTCATGATTATATCAATTTTTGATATGCTTTACTGTGGACTGGTTGTTCTTTGTGTCTAGTATTGTGCTGTGCTTAGTCGCTCAGTCATGTCTGACTCTTTGTGACCCCATTGATTGTAGCCCACCAGGCTCCTCTCTCCATGGGGATTCTTCAAGCAAAAATACTGGAGTGGGTTGCCATGCCCTCCTCTCTTTATGTCTAGTACATATCAGTTATCCTGGGACCTTCCTTTAACCTCTTTTGTTGGATCTCCTATCTCTTGGATTCCATGTCTCCTTTGATTTTGGTTTATTCCCTTATTTTGGTGCAGCAAATCATTCTTCATGAGAAGGGTTGTGTGTGAGATAAATTCTAAGAAATCAGAGTTCCTTTTTTTTTTGACCATGTTTTGTTGCATGGATCTCAGTTTCCTGACAAGGGATCAAACCTGACCTCCTGCAATAAAAGGGCAGAGTCTTAACTACGGTACCCTCAGGAAAGTCTGTTCTGTTTCTGTTTTTATCAGTAGCTTGGCAAGGTATAGAATTCTAAGTTGGAAGTTATTTAGAAGTTTGAAGGTGTTGCTCCTTGGAATTTTGGTTTCCATTATGGCTTTTGAGAAGTCTGAAGCCTTTGTATGCTGTTTTTTGGGTTTTTTTTTTTTTGAATCATGTGATCTTTTCTTTAACCCTAGTAATCTGAAATTTCACAGTGATAATGCCAAGAAGGGCAATACCAAAGAATGTTTAAACTACTGTAAAATTGCGCTCATTTCACATGCTAGCAAGGTTATGATCAATAAAAATCCTGCAACCTAGGCTTCAGCAGTATGTGAATTGATAACTTTCAGATGTACATGCTGGGTTTAGAAAAGGCAGAGAAACAAGAAGTCAATTTGCTAACATTGTTTGATCATGGATAAAACAGGGGAATTCCAGAAAAACATCTGCTTTATTGGCTGTGTTTAAAGCCTTTGACTGTAGGTCACAAAAAAACTGGAAAATTCTTAGAGGAATGAGAATGCCAGATCACCTTATCTGTCTCCTGAGAAACCTGTATGCAGGTCAAGAAGCGACAGAACCAGATATGCCACAACTGACTAGTTCAAAATTGGGAAAGGAGTAGATATTGTCACCCTCTTTATTTAACTTGTATGCAGAGTACATCATGGGAAATGCTGGGCTGGATGAATCCCAAGCTGGGAGTTAAGATTACTGGGAGAAATATCAACAACCTCAGATAGGGAGATGACACCAGTCTGATGGAAGAAAATGAAGAGAAACTAAAGGGTCCCTTGAAAAGGGTGAAAGAGGAGAGTGAAAAAGCTGGCTTAAAACTCAGCATTCAAAAAACTAAGATCATGGCATGAAGTCCCATCACTTCATGGCAAATAAAAGAGCAAGAACTGGAACAGTGATTTTCTTGGGCTCCAAAGTCACTGTGGACGGTGATTGCAGGCATGAAATCAAAAGATGCTTATTCCTTGGAAGGAAAGCTATAACAAACGTAGACAGCATATTAAAAAGCAGAGACATCACTTTGCCAACAAGGGTCCGTATAGTCAAAGCTGTGGTTTTTCCAGTAGTCATGTACAAATGTGAGAGTTGGACCATAAAGAAGGCTGAGTGCTGAAGAATTGATGCTTTGGAATTGTGGTGCTGGAGAAGCCTCTTGAGAGTCCCTTGGACAGAAAGGAGATCAAACCAGTCCATCCTAAAGGAAATTAACCTTGAATATTCATTGGAAGGACTAATGCTAAAGTCGAAGCTCCAGTACTTTGGCCCCCTAGTGTGAAGAGCATTGGAAAATACCCTAATGCTGGGAAAGATTGAAGGCAAAAGGAGAAGAGGGCAGCAGAGAATGAGGTGGTTGGATGGCATCACTGACTCAGTGGACATTATTCTGAGCAAACTCTGGGAGATAGTTGAGGATGGAGGAGCCCAATATGCTGCAGTCCGTGGGGGTGCGAAGAGTTGGGCACAGGTTAGCAACTGAGCGACAACATCAGTGCCTTTTAAAAAAGTCTTTGTACTTTTCTTAGTGGTTGGTGGACCCTTTAAATCTGGAAAATCGTTTCCTTTAGTTTTGGGAAATTTTCTGGACTTATTTCTTTGCATTTGGTCTTTTTGGTTTCTCTTTTCTGTTTTTCTAGAACTCCTGTTTACTCTTAAGATGTTTTACCTTCTTGACTTGTTTGACCTAAGTAAAAATCTTTTATTTCTTGTTTTCTAGTTCTTTTGTCTTTTATTTTTAAACTTTCTGGGATGGATTTTCAGACTATTTGTTGAGATTCTTTTCTTTAGTTGTCAAATTTTAATTTGCAAGGGTTATTGTTATTCTTGGATTCTTCTTTTTATGGTGTTACTGAAGATATCAGTGGTTCATGTGTGTGTTTCCGTCTCTTTTCTTAGTCTGTTTCCTTTTAAGTTGCCTTTCTTTTTGTCTTGGCCTCTTGTCTTAAATGTTGGAGGCTTTCCTGAGATATCTGGTGATCTCTCACTAACTGCTCGTTTTGGAGAACAAGGCAATAAAAAAACTGACCGAAAGCCCTAAGAATGCAGCTCTGTGACTGTAGGCTAAGGTGATATGGCCATTTCTTAGGGCATTCCAGTGACAGATCTTTAAACTTTTTGTCTTAAGCTGTGTCATCTCCAGAAAAGGATCTTCTCATCTTCCGCCTGGCGGAGTTGCTGAAGCCCAATAAGAGCTGAGCATTTGATAACTTCCACTCAGTCACCTGTTTTCAGCGTGGAATCCCCATCCTCGGTTGTGTTTCATTCCTCATAGATCCCAGTCAATCTTTCCCAGAGTCACAGGGTGCTGTGTTCGCAGCCTGGGAGTGAGCATATGTGGAATTTTTCTTTCCCATGTAAAAATTTCTGATTCTTATTGATGCAGTTTTCTATTATCTACCCTTCTCTTGCTTATCATTTATCTTCTCAGGGCAAAGAAGCAAAAGCTGTGGCTTCTGCATTGTTTTGTTTTGTGTTTCTCCCACACAGTGCTAGATCTTAGTGTTCCTTTTTCTTGGTTCACTTACTGCGGGGTCATGAAAGGAGCTCAGCGGTCCCTGCTGCTTCACCCCTAGCCCTGGGAGAGCTTAGGGATCCAAGTTCTGCCCCTAGTATTTGATTTGTTTCTTTCCTTCTCTACTGTGTGGTGTCGAATATATGATTAACAGTTCCAGTTTCCTTGGAGAGGAAGAATTGAATGGAAAGGATAGAAGTCAGTAGAAGCTATGACACGGCATCAAAGCAGCGTTTCCAATGGGTTAGGCAGTTCTGAAGGCTGCAGGGGCTCTGCAGTCTTGTGTGCTCACCATGACTGTGAGCATCAGTTGGAGGGAGCTTGGGCGCATATAAGTGCCGCCCTTAGCTTAGCGACTCAGTTTCTTGGTATGCCTTAGTTTGGAGGTTTAAGGGAGGTATAGGGTTTTGAAACCCTTTTGGATCAGAGCCCTGGACTTCATCCAGAAGGCCAGCTGTTAGTGACTGCTGACTCAACCTCAGCGAGCATCACAGACAGGCAAAGGTAGCAGAAAAGTAAATCTCAGCACTTGGCTTACTGAATACTCTCCCTACCCCAACATTGTAGGAAACAGTGTAATAATCATTGTCAATATTTGTACATAAAGCCAGAAACGTTAAATTTTTGTTAGACATTCTCTTCCTACTCCTTAATAAATTTTTAATATTTCAGTATTTCAAGGGAACTTTAGGATTACAGCCTGGAGATTCAGCACTGTTCATCAATGGGCTTCACATTGATCTTGAGACACAGGATATATTCAGGTATGCATAAATAGCTTTCACTCTGAAACATTTCAGTAATGTGTGGCTCCTTGTGATATGTCCAGACTGTTTTTCCTCCTTGATGTGACATGTTGCAAAACCTGATGACTTATCAGCCCAGTGAGTGCATTTAGGTAGTCCATATTCTGGCTGGGATGGGCAAAATGATACTTGGCCATTTTTTATCATAACGTATGTCTGATACCTTGGACATTTAAGGTCCAAGTGTCTATTACTTGAATAGCTATGTTTTTGTTAAAATGTGCTTTAGGATTAAATTTCTCTAAATTGTCCCCATGAATTTTGGGGTGGGTGGGTGTGGAAGACAAGTGGAATTCTGATTTTATCTTTGAAATTAAAAGTGATATAGTTGACACTAAGGTTTTATAATAGTGAAAACAAAAGCTATGGTTGGTTAATGCTTCAGAAGAAGCAGTTTTCACAGTAAGATACTTTTCACATTAATTTAATTAAGGTTTTATGTCCACATACTGCTTTCAGACCTAGTAAAAAAATTGGTAAAGAACACATTAAAAGAATGCCCTTGTTTTTATTTCATATAAAAAAAAACTTTAATTTTCCATACTATTACAAACTGTACTAGCTTTTTGTAAACGCTTTTCAATAATGCAGAGAAAAAGGAACTAAACAGTAAAGTCTTCATTTCATTTCATCTTATTTAATCTTCCTTACCCTGCACACCTTTTAAGTTGGATGTGAATTCCTCCAGATCTTTTTCTGTGATCATATGTATGTGGGCCTTGTGCGAATTGATACTGATATTGAAACACATATTATTCAGTACCTTTTTTGGTGTTAATAAATTATTTTCAGATAGTTGTAGATTCATGTGCAGTTATAAGAAATATCACAGGGAGATCACTTTAGTGTTTTTAAAAACATACAGTGTAAAATCCAGATTTAGGATTATTTCATCCTCAAATTGTGTGTGTGTAGTTAATCTCTACACAATGTATACACTGATAAGTATAAATAAATATCAACCAAGAAGCAAGTCTTACCCACTTTGTTTTGCATATTTGGACAAAATGAAGCAAGGGAAGAACTTCCTCTTTTGATTTCTCAGCTAGTGTTGAGTTTGAAGTGATGAATTTTTTCATGGTGAGAATTTTTTTTAGAGCCCTTTTTCCTAAATACCTTTTTTTCCCCCAGTCTGTTTGATATATTGAGGAATGAAGCCCGGGTGATGGAGGGTCTACATAGACTGGGAATAGAAGGCCTTTCTCTGCATAATGTCTTGAAACTGAATATACAGCCCTCTGAGGCTGACTATGCTGTAGACATCAGGAGCCCCGCTATTTCGGTAGGTATTCTGTGAGTGTCCTGGGGGTGATCTGGCCAATTATCTTATTATGGATTTTGCCTTTGTCTTCTATGAAAGAAAAGTTATTCCTGTCATCTCTTTCATTGGCATCAAAGATTTGCAACAACTGCTTATATGGCGTATGTGTATATAATAAAGTAGGCTCTTAAATGCTCCAGAAAGTTGAGTCATTTGGTTTAATGTGGTTATGACGGTGATTTTTCAAATTTTATATCTCCTTAGGAATCAGCTGAGCAGCTCTTGGGAAAGTGTTTAGTTTTTTTAGTTGCATGCTAGTCTTGTGTGATTTTGTTTAAAAATATTATTTTAGCTACCAAGCCTCTTTAAGAAAAGAGGCTTGATATTTCATTTAATGATTTATATAGATTAATATCTGCTATATGATGTCTCTGGGCCTTTGTCTCCTCAGATATAAGAGACTAGAGGGATTAGAGCTGCGTCGGGTAGTTGTGAAAGTGACACAAGTGGGAGAGACGTACCCTTACCTTTAGCTCTCCAGGCCCTTTTTCTTGGTGTCTGTCCTGCATTTATTTTAGGGAAATTTTTTGGAAAGGGGAGTAATACAGAATGTAGATGTTTCCTACTTGAGTTCTCACTTTGTGTTATAACTGTTATGTTGATGAATACTGTTATGTGATTTGCTTTTCTGTAGAATTTTTTTCATTCTGAGTAAAGATATGGACGTAATTAACAATCATAGGCCCCACTGCCATACTTACTAAATGTTAGTTTAATCATTTCATGTTTTCTTGGAAGAAAAAAATGTTTCAGTCAAAGCCCTCCTTATATGTCTTCCTGGTCCCGCCCCTCTCCTCCCTGCAGGTAACTTACCTTTTGAAGTGGGCGTGTGTCCCTCCTGTCACTTATTTGATCATTTTCTTCCCTGTCATGTGTTTTTAACATTTTGAAAAATGCCATGTCTCAGTATCCTTCATCAAATTTTTAAAAAATGAGTTACTCAACAGTTTTCTCAAGACTTACCTGCTTGATACATAAAGGTCTAGTTTATCATATCATGTTTTATATTTTTCTTATTTTTAAAAACTATCTTTCATAAATTCGCAATGTGGAATTTAAGACATACAAAAGAGTGTGTATTGAAAAAACTCTTCACCGAGCAGTCCAGTTTTTCTTCCTAGAAGCAGCAGGCTTTATCAATTCATTGTATATCCTTCCAGAAATACTCTTTATTTACATGAACAAAGTATTATTCACATACTTTCCCACCCTGCTCTTTTGTACAAATATCATGTACCATTTAACTCATTCATCTTTTATGAATATTTAGTTGTTTCTGTTGTTTCACTGTTTTGAGCTGTATTGTTACGGCCCTTTGTACCTCTCTCTTTGTACATTTGAGAATTTAATATTTGGGGTAGATACCTAGAGCTGCAGTACTTAGCGGTGGGATAGTAGCAAAAGTTTCATCGTTGAAGTAAAGTGAAGTGCTCGGTCATGTCCAACTTCTTGCGACCCCATGGACTCTAGAGTCCATGGAATTCTGCAGGCCAGAGTACTGGAGTGGGTCGCCTTTTGGGACAGATACCTAGAGCTGCAGTACTTAGTGGTAGGATAATAACAACAGTTTCATCTTTATTAGGTCATTTTCTCTAAACTGACTGTTCCAGACTTCAGAATTGGGTGAAAATGCCCATCGTTCTATATTTTTCCCTATTCTTGGATAGTGACAATATGAGTGAAATTACATTGTGCTTAGTTTATATTTCTTCAGTTACTAGTGAAGATGTGTATCTTTCCTTGTGTTAATTGCCCATTTAAATTTCCTCTATAAATTCCTTATTCATATTTTTGACTCATTCCTATTTCTCATATGTTCCTTGCCTTTTTAAATTGATATGTCAGGTTCTGTAGGCATTCTTGATGCTAGTCCTTTATTGATTTTGTAAGTTGCAATTACCCCCTTATATCCTGTGGCTTGTGTTTTAGTCACTGTGTTTTACTCATGCATTGGTTTAGTTTCGGCGGTGCCGAGCCCTCGCTGCTGCGTGTGGCCTCTCTCGCGTTACCGGGAGCAGGGCCCGCTCGCGAGCCGCCGCGGTGGGCGTCCCAGCACAGCGGCCCCTCCTGGTGCGGGGCGCAGGCCCCACGCCTGCGGCGTCAGAGGCTGCGGCGCATAGGCTTAGTTGGCTCGCAGCCTGTGGGACCGTGCGGGCCGGAGACCTAGCACTGTGCTCTCTGCACTGGGAGCATTACCGCTGGACCACACTGGTCACTCATTTTTCTGCTTGATCTTTATATTTTTGAAAATGGTCTTTTCCTACGTGATTCTTCTTGAAATAAAGTCTTACTGTTATTTTTGCAGATTTCACTGGTGGTAACTAAAGTTACCATGCATGTCCTTTTTTTTTTTGTAGTGGATCAACAACCTGGAAGTTGATAGCAGGTACAATTCATGGCCTTCTAGTCTACAAGAATTGCTTCGCCCCACCTTTCCTGGTGTAATCCGACAGATCAGGAAGAACTTGCACAACATGGTAAGTGAAACTCCTTGTTGCTGGACAGTGATCTCTATTTCTCTCTTGCCTTCTTCCTTTTCTATCATATCTACAGTGTTCACTTCTCTCCTTTACTAGTTGCTGCTCTGCCTCACTCCAGGCCTCCACTACCACCACTAAATATGTTCTTTTTCTAGCTCTATTTTCAAACTGAAAGGATTTGGAAATGTATTCATTGTTTGTAGGGCTGTGAAATGTCCGTATATAAGGGATGCTCCTCATCTTTATCCTGAAGGTTTATACTGTCTTGAGTTTTAAGATAGTTTTCCTTTTTCACTCAGAAGATAAATTTATCTACCGTTTTTCTTGACTAGCTTAATCCCTAAAATTTGATAGTTCAGTTTATTCTCTTAAATAAGTCTTTTCCAGCTCCTACTTTTTATGCTTATCTCACTGCTTTAGAGACATAGAGGTTCTTAGCTGGCCTTCTTCCCCTGTCTCAGGTCTTTCTCTTCCCTCACATAGCTCCTGAGGAGATGGGACAGGTGAGGACCGAGGTTGGCTTCCTCAGAACTTTTCAGGGAAACGATCTTCTGTACTTCCGTCACTCTTGAAACCCCTTTTTTTCCTTCGTAGTCAAAATTTCAGTTTCTTTTTTTTTTCTTGGCATATGAAATAATTTATTAAATGAGAACTTTATTTGATTCAGTGAGATAGCTATTATTTTTTAAAGCACATCGTGAGAGCTTAATATATGATACTTATTATTGTGGTCTAAAAATTGGGTTCTCTCCTTTGAAATGAATACCCAGGAAGCTAATCTCTGTTTTCTAAAGTGGAAGAATAATAAAATATGTATTGTTAAGTAGTGAAGAATAGGAATAAGGCATCTGGATGTAGTTTTCATGTTAGCATAAGATCACGAGAAAATCATTTAGTCTTTGAGTACCATGTTCTTTGAATACAGAGGGAGGGTAACTGCTATTTGTATAATTTCTATTTTATAAGGTTCAAAAGTAGCTGGAGGAAACCCAATAAAAAGAGTAAGGCATTTTTACTGACCCAGTGACACTTGAATAAATGTCATTTCATGTATTCCTTTCCCTCTTCCTATAGGTTTTCATAGTTGATCCTGCTCATGAAAGCACTGCAGAGTTGATTAACACAGCTGAGATGTTCCTCAGTAATCATATACCACTAAGGTAACGTCATTGTTGATTTGATAATATAACATTTAGTTGAGGTTTTGTTTGTCATTCTTAAATGCAACTCTGATACCACTGAACTTTAGCATAATTAATTGTGGGGATCATTAGTGACAGTTTTATTTTTAGCTTAGTATAGGAAGTCTCTCAGTCTCGTCTGACTCTTTGCGACCCCATAGACTGTAGCCCACCAGGCTCCTCTGTTCATGGGATTCTTCAGGCAAGAATTCTGGAGTGGGTTGCCATTCCCTTCTCCAGGAGATCTTCCCGACCCAGGAATTGAACCCAGGTCTCCCGCATTGTGGGCAGACGCTTTACCGTCTGAGCCACCAGGGAAGTCTTAGCTCAGTATGAAGCCAGTGTATTTTGGGGTAGAGAATTTGATTCTTAATGAATAGAATCTTACTGTCATTGAGTCATTAGTAAATAGCCCATGTAAAAAATAGCGTGTGATCTCAGTTTATTTTCCAGTAGAAGGGAATTTTCCAACATAAGTGTCCACATCACAAAGCCCACCTCCATGTTTGGCAGAGATAAGAAGCTTTGCCAAGAACTTTTGTTAGACTCAGAACTAAATGTATACACAGCTTTTTATTTGCAAACAGACACATTTATTTCAGTAAATAGATTTTACCAGATCTACCAACAGAGTATTTAAATGGCTGAGTTTCCACTGTGCCCTTTAAGAACAATTTTTAAGGTTTTACATATAAAGGTTAAGGTATTTTCACTCACATTCTAAATAATATCTGATCATTTTATGAGTTGATAAAATTTGAATTCTTAGAAAACATGAAAATAAAGAAGAAAAGAGCTCTTTAGTTAACAGATGTTATTGTGTGTTCCATACTCAGCACTGAGCTAAATGCTGTGAGTGGTATATAAGGCACATTTCTACCCTCTTGGAAAAAATAAGTGCCTGCTTCCTGTAAGATAATTGATTAAGTGCTGAGTTATATCCTTACTAGTTATAAGTTCTTTGGAATTTCAGGGAAACAAAAGACTGTAGACAGATATTTGGATTTAAGTAGACTTTGAAGAAAAAGGTGAAGAAAAGACTTTTCATTGATGGAAAAGCAGAGGTTTTGAGTTTAATGAAATTTTTAATGTAAACATGAATACTACTTGGATCAGTGGTAGATTACAGCCAGAGCTATGTTTGATTAAAAGGGAAATGTAAGAGTAGTCATGTATGGATGTGAGAGTTGGACTATAAAGAAAGCTGAGCACTGAAGAATTGATGCTTTTGAACTGTGGTGTTGGAGAAGACTCTTGACTGCAAGGAGATCCAACCAGTCCATCCTAAAGTAGATCAGTCCTGAATATTCGTTGGAGGGACTGATGCTGAAGCTGAAACTCTAATACTTTGGCCACCTGATGTGAAGAGCTGACTCATTAAAGACCCTGATGCTGAGAAAGGCTGAGGGCGGGAGAAGGGGACATCAGAGGATGAGATGGTTGGATGGCATCACTGACTCAGTGGACATGAGTTTGAATAGGCTCAGGGAGTTGGTGATGGATGGGGAGGCCTGGCGTGGTGCAGTCATGGGGTTTCAAAGAGTTGGACATGACTGAGCGACTGAACTGACTAATAAGAGCAAACTAATAAGTTGGCTCATGGCACACAGTAGGCAGTAGTTAAAAATTTACTGAATTGGATTGAGAGACAGGAACAAGGAATGTGGTCTTCGAATTGCAAGGGTAGATAAGAAGAAGGCAGTTACCTCATAGGCATGTGAACATTTAGGGGAAAGGGAGACCAGCAGTTGTTTTCCTTTGTTGCGTTCATGTGGTGGCTGGGTTGTTGCCAGTTCAATGAGGCGAGGAGAGAATGAATCTGAGAGCCTTCTTGCTGGTCCTTGATGAGGGACTGGGCCTGAAAGAGCCGGAAGTCTGAATTTTGGGACTTAGTTAACAGAAAGACTCTGATTCCCTTTTTAGAAATTGAATACCTGGGAATGGGAAGTATTGATACTTTGTGAGGAGATAATTAGGTTCTCTTCCTTATTTTTATTTTCGTAAAAATAATATTTAGGTCATTCCTGCCTGAAGCTTACTCATGTGATTTCTGTCATAAGAGAGATTTAAAAAAAAAAGACAATTTTTAATCTAAAAACAAACCCTCTCAACCACCTTATCTTTGGATACACAAATTTTCCTCATACATTCTGAGAGCATGATGTTTGAAAAATGTTTATATTTTCTTCTATTTAAGCTGTACTTTTAAAGAAATAAGCAGACTTTATATTTTTTAGAGCAGTGTGGATTAATTAACTGATATTGCTGCATTGTTATTAATGGAAGTCCATAGTTTACATTCGGGTTCACTGTTTGTGTGGTACATTTTGGGAATTTTGCAAATATATAATGACACGTTTCCACCATTATTTTGCAACAGCTTCACTGCTCTAAAAATCTCTTGTGTGTCACGTATTTGTTCCTCCTTACCTCTCTCCCAGCCCCTGACCACAACTGATCTTGTTACTGTCTCTGTAGTTTTTGTTTTTTCCCGAATCGTAATGTGTATAACATTTTCAGATTGGCTTCTTTCACTTAGCAGTAAAGTATGCTTTTAAGTTTTGCCCATGCCTGTTTGTGACTTGATACCTCATTTCTTTTTATCACTGAGTAATATTCCATTATATGGATGTCCTATAGTTTTTCAACCCATTTACATGTTAACAGACATCTTTGTTGTTTCAAAGTTAGGGCAGTTATGAGTAAAACTGCTACAAGTATTTGCAGGTTTTTGTATGGATATAAGTCTTCAGAGCATTTGAGTAAATAGTGAGATTGCTTTATCTTATGTTTGGTGTTTGGAGAAACTGCCACACTACGTTTGAAGCAGTCGTATCCT
This sequence comes from Antilocapra americana, assembly GCA_007570785.1. NCBI lineage: Eukaryota > Metazoa > Chordata > Mammalia > Artiodactyla > Antilocapridae > Antilocapra > Antilocapra americana. Next base: position 3,871,392 of record ML661353.1, on the reverse strand, counting down.
TTCACAGTCTCACCAGCAACAAATAAGGGTTCCTGATGCTCCACATCCTTTCCAGAATTTTGTGTTTTGGATTTTACCCATTCTCATAGGTGTGTGGTGGTATCTCATTATGGTTTTAATGTGAAATTCCCTAATGACAGTGATTTTGAGCGTCTTTTTTAAAAAAAACAATTCTTTAAAAAAGATTTTTTTTTATTTCCTTATTTTTGGCCGCACTGGGTCTTTGTTGCTGCGCTCTTTCTTTCCTTAGTTGTGGCAATCGGGGCTACTTTCTAGTTGTGGTGTGTGGGTGGGCTGTCTTGCTGTGGAGCATGGGCTCAGTAGTTGTGGGGCAAGGGCTTAGTTGTCCTGTGGTGTGTGGGATCTTCCCTGACCAGGGATCAAACCTGTGTCCCCTGCATTGACAGGTGAATTCTTAACTGCTGGACCACCACGGAAGTCCCTGAACATCTTGTAATATGCTTTTTTGCTGACTGTATGTCTTGTTTGGTGAGGTGCTTGTTCAGATCTTTTGCCCAGTTTGACTATTTTTAAATTATTAGTTTTAAGAGCTCTTAGCATATTCTGCATATCAGCCCTTTATCAGATATGTGTTCTGCAGATTTTCAGCTAGTCTGTGGCTTGTCTTCAGTCTCTTAGCAGTTTCTTTTGCAGAACAGAAAATTTTAGTTTAAATAGAGTCCAGCATACCCAGTTCTTTTTGTTGTGGGTCATGCTTTTGGGGTTAGACCTAAGAAGTTATTCCCAAACCCAAGATCACCTAATTTTATCCTGTGTTATTTTCTGTGAGTTTTACAGTTTTGTGTTTTACATTTATGTCTGTGATCCACTAGTTAAAGACTGGCCCTTCTTTATTGCTTTTGCTCTAAGATGGAGTCTAGTGGCCTCTATAATCGCCAGTGCAAATTTTTTGGCCAGTCTGTAAATGTGTGATGGTGTCTCTTTGTGATTTGTTCCTTTAAGTTTTAAAATGTAAGTAACTTTGGGTATAGCTTTTTACTTAAGGACAGTTGTAAAAATGTTGATGCTTTTCATTTGCCTATGATGCTCATATTGCTGGGGTGAAATCTCAAAATTCACCCCACCCATGTATGTTTTCACATTCTGAGAATTTTCACTTCTCCTAATTTTGATTTAAAAACAGGACAAAATCTCCACCTAAAACTGTCAGTGTTGGTCTCATTTCGTGATCTTGAACAGCTTGCTTCAATACTTATAGTCTAAGCCACCTTTGGGAACTCGCTCTTTTTATTCTGAAGTGATGAATGCCTTTGCCAACCATGTTAGAGAATGAAATGAACTGTATTTTGTAAGATGATGCCTTTCCTTTTTTGACTGGTTGCATTCTTTCAGATGTTTCATTTGCTTCTTTTTGCTCATCCCTTTCTCCCCCCAGACTTGGTTTAATCTTTGTGGTTAACGACTCTGAAGATGTTGATGGGATGCAAGATGCTGGAGTGGCTATTCTGAGAGCGTATAACTATGTTGCACAAGAAGTGGATGATTATCATGCCTTCCAAATTCTGACACATGTATGTTTTTGTTCAAAATGGTGAATAATTTCTAAAAGTCTAACTTACTCTCAGAAACAGTATGTGGTAAGGGGATTCTGTATTTCTGGAAAGAGGACAAGGTAATTTATTCACAAACTTTTATGTATTTTATATGCTGTATGTTAGGAGTTGCCTTTATTGATACACTAATGTTAATAATAGATTGTTGCGATTTCAGCTAAGATTCCTTAGATACTAGTTCCTTAGATACTAAATACATTAATGTATCTTAGTCTTCTGCCTTTTGGCAATTTGAAATCACTGATTAATGCCTTTTGGTAACTGTAATGTTCTCTACTTGTTTAAAAAACTTTGCTCTTTTTTCTTTTAAGACTATCATGATATTTTCATTAGGAATCCATTTAATATTGAAGTCATAAAATTCTTATTATCTGTTTTCTCTTTTTAACTGGAAACTCTGAAATGTTCTGAATTATATATATGTATTTTGAGATACTTGCTCAAGTTCAAACAGAACTCTCCTTGTTTTTTTTTTCTTTCTATTTTTGAGTATTAAAAGTTTATAAGTAGTAGTTACAGATCTTAGTTATAAGTGTAGTTATAAATTTGTTTACAGATTAGTGTTAATTATTTAAAAGCTACTTTAAAGCAGTTGATTTTCAGCACTTCTGTTTTACCTGTAATCATGGTGGCAGCCTGCTGTTTATTATGCTTGTTTTGTTTATTGTTTAGAGATTCAGTCAGGGGCTTTTTTTATTAATTGAAGTGTTCCTTTATTTATTTGGCCAACATTTATTAAAGATGCACCCTTTACAAGGAAGAGTAAGCTTTCCCGCATCCTCCGACACCTTATGATCTGTTGGGGGACACCTCCACAGAGATGATTCGGTTCTGTGTAGCACCACTGGCTGCAGCAGCATGAGGACCTCATTCCTCTTGGGATGGCCATGGGTGTTTTTGTGGAGTGTAAAGTTGTCTCAGCTCTGCATAGATGAACAAACAGGAGTCAGTGAACAGTGACCGCAGATCAGAGGTAGTGACTCCAAGTTGTTAGCATGACTTGAACGGAATATTGTGAGCACAGAGTAGAGAAGGGAACCTAGTCATTGAGCCCATTAGGCTGGGTAATAGGTATCCAGGTCTAGAGTTAAACTCTAACCCAGCTGAAAAACCTCGCTGTGATTGATGTGTATATGGAGATGGATCTGATGAACGGTGGAGAAAGTGGCATGAGTACTAGTCAATGAGCTGTTGCTCTGACCTCTGTAAGAAAAAGGGTGGACCCATGACTAGCAGTAGGCTGTGGAGAATGAAATAGGTTCATGTGAAGTTACTGAGGATAAGAGATTTAACGTCTGCTTTTTAAAGTTTTTTCCCCTCATAGCTATGTGTACGAGGGAAAGGATAGTGAGTTTTTGTTTTTTAGTCACAAAAGGAAAAAAATTATGTTTGTTATTAAAATTTTTTAAATACAGTATTGACGTGTCACTTAAAAATCTCTTCTCTCCTCTCCTTAATTCTGCTCCCTAAAGGCAGCCACTATTAAAAGCTTGCTTAGTATATCCTTCCTATACTTACCTGTGTATGCACAGACACAGTTTTGTAGTTTGTTTTATGTCTGCCTTTTACAAACAGGGATTATGCCATACATATTTTGAAATTCTTTTCCCCTTAAACATCATGGGCATGAATTCTTGTTTCAAGGATTACTTACAAGTATTCGAATTTAAAAAAAATAAACAGATTTTTGCGTTTTGGACTTTTAATGTGAGTATGAACTGACTGAGTTATTTTATGAATATATAGTTTCTAACATAAGAAGGCATAAGGAAGTATACAGAAAGGGGAGAATTGCTAATATGTCCCATTTGCCCTTTGAGAGAAATAGCTATTATTTTTCTTTTTCCTTTGCATTCTGAAATCTTTTGTAATAAGTACTCTGAAATTTGGATTTGAAAGTGTAGTTGGTTACTTGGTTTTTCTTTCTTTAGATATATAACAAAGTAAGGACTGGAGAAAGAGTGAAAGTTGAACATGTGGTCACTGTCCTGGAGAAGAAATATCCATATGTGGAAGTGAATAGCATTTTGGGAATTGACTCTGCTTATGATCAGAATCGAAAGGTAAACATTCTCTGGTGTTTCTCATCTGACTGCAACACTGTGCTTTCCCTACCTCCCCTTATTATTGAAAGTGAAAGTCACTCCATCGTGTCCGACTCTTTGCGACCCCATGGACTATACAGTCCATGGAATTCTCCAGGCCAGAATACTGGAGTGGGTAGCCTTTCCCTTCTCTAGGGTGTCTTCCCAATCCAGGGATTGAACCCAGATCTCCTGCATTGCAGGTGGATTCTTTACCAGCTGAGCCACCAGGGAAGCCCAAGAATACTGGAGTGGGTAGCCTATCCCTTCTCCAGGGGATCTTCCCGACCCAGGAATCGAACTGGGGTCTCCTGCATTGCAGATGGATTGTTTACCAATTGAGCTATCAGGATTTCTATTAATATAGGTGGTGATGGTGAAATATTTAGGTATTTAGCATTTAAAAAATTTGGAAACCAGATCACTTCTTTATCTTTGCAACTATAGTTTATTTTTCAATTTTGTAAAGGTATCACTGATCTTTAGCTGGTCTATTAACTATTAAATTGAAAAATAATTTATCTTTATTATTCAGAGGTAGTACTTATGTGATGTATGTTCCAGATAAAAGCTGTTGGAAGAATATGATGTATGCTTGTCAGGGTATGATGTGTAGCCTAATGTGTGTCATGTATTTAATTGTTTAGGCTAAAGGTGGAAATGCAGTAAGAAATGTAATAAACAGAATGGCAAAGTCTGATAATAAAGATGTAGGGAAATATTTTAAAATCTTTATTTAAAGATAATAATGAGACGTGTAAATACAGTGAAGGACCTTTATTGCAAATAGTAACATGGTGGTTAATTTATTGAAAACAGATATTAAGGCATGGAATCAAAATACATTTCTGAAACAAGTTAAAACAGTAAGAGCATATTTATTTACCAACTTTTTTCATTTCTTTGAGGGAGAGACAAGACATTTGATTCATATGCTTGGAGATCTGAGCTATCATTTCATTAGAAACCATACTGATAATGAATGCATTGTTTATAATTACTCTTTTGTCTGAGTACAGAATCCTAGATTCTATAATTTCCCTCTCAAGTCTTATGCACACCCAATTCAGCACCAGTTGTTTTTAGCCTTTCATATTTTTGTTTTCCTCATCATTCAGTTTATTTTCATTTCTCATTCAATTTAACTTAATATAATTTTATTAAGGTAACATTGATTTATAACATTATATAAGTTTCTTGTGTAGAACAATTTGTTTCTACTTCTGTATCCCCTACAATTTGCTCACCAAAAATTTAATTTCCATCCATCACTATACAGTTGATCCTTTTTAGCCATTTCTTCTCCAGTATCCACTAGATTGTTACATGTTTGTTTTTGTTTGGTTTGTTCATTTATTTTATTTTGCTTGTTTATTAGATTTTTATATTTCACATATAAGTGAAATCCTGTGGTATTTGTCCTTTTCCATCTGACTTATTTCACTTAGCTTATTAACTTCAAGGTCCATTCGTTTTGTCACAGATGGCAAGCTTTCATCTTCTTTTTATGGCTGAGTAGCAGTCTATAGTGTGTGTGTGTATATCTCATATCTTTATCCATTCATCTGTTGATGGACACTTGGGTTGTTTCTGTACTTTCACCGTTGTAAACAGTGTCATGATGAACATAGAAGTGGATGTATTTTTTTGCAGTACTATTTTCATTTTCTTTGGATAAATAACCAGAATTGGAATTATTGAATCATATGGTAGTTCTATTCTTAACTTTTCTGAGGAATCTGTTTTTCATAGTGGCTGTGCCAGTTTACATTCTGACAGTGCAAGAGGATTCCCTTTACTCCACATCAGTTCAGTTCAGTTGTTCAGTTGTGTCTGACTCTTTGTGACCCCATGGACTGTAGCACGCCAGGCATCCCTGTCCATCACCAACTCCCGGAGTTTACCCAAACTCATCTCCATTGAGTCAGTGGTAACCATCTCACATACTTACCAGCATTTGTTGTTGTCTGTCTTTTTTACAGTCGTCATTTTGGCAAGGGTGAGGTGATAGCTCACTGTGGTTTTCATTTGTGTTCTGTGATGATTAGTGATATTGAATATCTTTTCATGTGCCTGTTGACCATCTGTATGTCTTTGGAAGAATGTCTATTCAGGTCTCTGCTCATTTGTTAATCAGGTTGTTTTTGGTGGTGGTGGTGTTGTTTTGAGTTGTTTGTGATCTCTATATTTATTTTGCATGTTAATCTCTTATTGGATATTATTTGCAAATATCTCATTTTGTAGGTTGTTTTTTCATTTTAGTGACTTTTTTTTGCTTTGCAGAAGCTTTTTTCATTTGATATAATTCCATCTGTTTATTTTTACTTCTGTTTTCCTTGCCTGAGTAGGCATATCTAGAAAAATATTACTAAGACCAATGTTTTTTTTTTTTTGCTAAGACCAATATTAATGAGCATATTGCCTTTCTTTTTTCTTGAAGTTTTGTGCTTTCAGGTTTTACATTAACGTTTTTGATTCATTTTGAGTTAATTTTTGTACATGGTGTGAGACAGTGGTCTAGTTTCTTTCTTTCTTTTTTTTTGCATGTGGCTGTCCATTTTCTCCAGCACCGTTTGTTGGAGAAACTATCATTGTTCCATTGTATGTTCTTTGCCTCTTTGTCATAAATTGTCCCTATATATTTGGTTTTGTTTCTGGGCTGTTATTTCTTTTTCCATTGATCTATGTATCTGTTTTCCTGCCAGTGCCATGCTGTTTGGATTACTGTGGCTTTGTAATATAGTTGTAAGTTAGGAAGTATGATACCTCCAGCTTGTTATTTTTCTCAGGATTGTTTTGGCTATTTAGGGTCTTCTATATTTCTGTATAAATTCAGAATTTTTGTTCTATTTCTATGAAAAGTGTTCTTGAGATTTCAAATAGGGACTGCATTGCATCTGTAATATAAATTGCCTTAGGTAATACTAATATTTTAACAGTGTTAATTTTTCCAGTCTGTGAGCATGAAATATCTTTCCATTTATTTGTGTTTTCTCCAGTTTTTTCAACAATCTAACAGGCTTTAGTGTGTTACAGGTCTTTCACCCACCTGGTTAAATTTGTTCCTGGGCATTCTGGTGTTTTTGTTGTGATTATAAACGTTAATTTCTCTTTGTGCTTAGCATATAGAAATGCAGCATATTTTTTTATGTTGATTTTGTACCTTATAGTTTTACTGCATTTGTCTATTATTTCTAAAAATTTTTTAGTGCAATCTTTATAGCTTTTAACACATAAAATCATATCATTTGCAAATAGTAATGGTTACTGGGCTGGCCAGAAAGTTCCTTCGGTTTTTAAGTAAAAATAAAAACCATGTTTTCATTTCACCAAGAACTTGATTGAACAGCATATTCACCATTTTGTTCCACTACCTTCTGCCATTTTCCAGGCAACAAGAACTGTTCCAAGTGCCTTATAGCCTTTTAGGAAATGGAAATTTTTTTCATTAAGAGAATTTTGTAACGACTGAAATAAATGGAAATCTGAAGGTGCAATGTCTGGAGAATACAGCAGATGAACCAGAACTTCCCAGTCAAACTATAATAGTTTTTGCCTGGTCATTAAAGAAACTTGTGGCCTTGCATTATCCTAGTGGAGGATTATGCATTTTCTCTTGACTAATTTTGGATGCTTTTTGTTGAGTGTTACTTTCAGTTGGTCTAACTGTGAATAGTACTTGTTGGCATTGTTTGGTTTGCTGGAAGGAGCTCATAATAAAGGACTCCCTTCTAATCCCACCATATATACAGTATCACCTTTTTTGGATGAAGATTGGCCTTTGGTGTGGTTGGGGATGGTTCCATGATCTCTTCCATTCCACATTATTGTACAGTATCCACTTTTCATCACCTGTCACAATTTGTTTTAAAAGCGGAATGTTTTCATTACAAGTAAAGAATCACATGTGGAAATATAGTCAAGAAGGTTTTATTCACTTGTGTGGAACCCAAACATCAAAGCAATTAATGTAACCAACCTGGTGCAAAATGATTTTCAGTGCTTGATTTGGATATTTTTAGTATGTCAGCTATTTCCCTTTCTTAATTCATGTCTTAATTTGATTGCTGTCAGCTTCAGCTGGTCTACCCAGCTGTGGAGAACTGTCCAATGAGAAATCTCCAGCACAAAATTTTGCAAACCACTTTTGACACAGTCATAGCACATTCCACATTCTCCATACACTGCACAAATCTTTTGAGTTTCGGTTGTGTTTTTACCTTTCTGAATAAAGCATAATTACGTCAGAAAGGTTGTTTTCCTCCCATCTTCAGTATTAAAGTGGCTATGCAAAAACTCACTAATATTGATAAGCTTTTAAAAAAATCCTTGCTGATGGGACAGCTGTCACAATATGGTCTATTAAAATGGTTTCAAACAAAGTTAAGACAACTGAACACTACCATAGCTACCTCTGCTCTCTTCTGGTTTCCACTTGAATAGTGTATCTTTTTTATCCTTTCACTTTTGAGTCTTACTGTGTTCTTAAAGCTGTAATGAATTATAGGCTTATATAGTTGGGTCTTATTTTTAAGTCTATCCAACCATTCTGTACCTTCTGGTTGGAGAAATTAATTCAGTAACAGAGTGATTATTGATAGGTAAGGGACATATAATACCATTTCATTAGTTATTTGAGGCTGATTTGTATTTCCTGTTTTTTTCTTCCTGTCTTGCTGCCTCCCTTTGTGAACTGATGATTTTCCGTAATGGTATGCTTTGGTTACTTTCTCTATCATTTGTGAACCTACTGTAGATTTTTGTTTTGTGGTTACTATGAGTCTTAAATAAAATATTTTCTAGATATTAACAGTTTCTTTTATGTTGGTGCTTTAACTTTGATCACTTATAAAAACTACTCCTTTATTCCCTCCTCCTTTTTATTTTGGACATCAGTTTAATTCTATATTGTATGTGCTGTGCTGTGCTGTGCTTAGTTGCTCAGCTGTATTTGACTCTTTGCAACTCCATGGACTGTAGCCTGCCAGGCTGCTCTGTCCATGGGGGTTCTCCAGGCAAGAATACTGGAGTGGGTTGCCCTGCCCTCCTCCAGGGGATCTTCCCAACCCAGGAATCGAACCCAGGTCTGCATTGCAGGCAGATTCTTTACCATGTATATTTAATAGCAAATTATTATAGCCTTAGTTACTTTTAAAACTCTTGTCTTTTTTTTTTTTTTTTGGCTTTTCATCAGCATATTCTTTATATTGAAAAACAGAAAGATGGAGTTTCATGTGTGAACTGCATCATCTTCAGAGGGGAGTTCAAGCAGCTCTATGTTCTCTTTGAGTGTGGGGGTCATTGCTACAAAATTCATGGTTGAGGGCTCTCTCATACTTCATCTGAATACTCTTGTCATTTGTAGAGTTAAGTTTCTTTAATTTCTTTTTTCTTTGATGCCCTCTGACTGGATAATTGCAAAGTTTCTGTCTTTTAACTTGTAGATTTTTTTCTTTTACTTGGTTTCACTCTGATGTTAACGTTATATTGTTTTTTAATTCATTCATTATATTCTTCAACTCCAGAATTCCTGTTTGGTTCTTTTTTATGCTCTCTCTCTTTGTTAAAATTCTTATTTTGTTTGTGTATTGTTTTCTTGATTTTACTGAATTGTCTTCCTGTGTCTTGTAGCTTGTTAAGGTTCCCTATAACAGCTGTTTTGAATTCCTTATAGTGTAAATTGCAGATTTCCATGTCTTCAAGATTGGTCACTGGAAGATTACTGTGATCCTTAGGTAATGTTATAGTTTCTTGAATATTTTTCATATTCGTTACATTTTTACGTTGTTACCAGAAGTGACTGGTAGCAGTCACTTCTCCCAGTCTTTGCTCTCTGCTTTGGGAGAAAAATACCCTTTATTCCAGCCTTGTTAGGAATTTTGAGGCTTTCTCAGAACATCTGTGGGTACACCTACTCCATGCTCTTGTTCCCTCTTGTGCTGATTTCTGAAGCTTGTTTATCTCCTCTTGACTACAGTCCCCAGGCCGGGTGTTGACAGGCCCCTGTGTTTTGTTTTTCCCAAAGTGGCACTACAGCTCAAATTTCTGTCTGTTTCTGGCCCACGGATGTGGACTGGCTTTCCGTGTGTCCTTATTAGCCGCTGCCCTTATCAGGATTGTGCACTGGGGCCAGCCACTGTGTGCCGGTTTATGTGGGTAAAGGTATGTAGAGCGCTGTAGGGTGCCCACGAGCCATCTGGGGGGATCTGTGAACACGACGTCCTGGGCGGCTCTTAGGTGGGCTCCTCGATGCACTGAGTAGGATCTGCCTTCCTTAAATGCCTGAAGAGCACTGTCTGCTGCCCTCCCAGCCTCTTCCCACATGGTGAAGCTGCTCACAATTCTGCATTCTGTTTGAGGCAGAACAGAAGTGAGCCTCTTTGCCATCATCTCACATAGCTGGGGAAGCAGAGTGCTCAGTCCTTTGCTCTTACTTCCCTTTGAGAAGAGATCGTAGGCTCAGAAGATCTCTTGTGTCCCTAAGCTGTGCTGACTTGGGAGGAGAGTGATATGTCAGGCTGTTTCTCTTAGTCTCGCAGTGTGTCCAGTGGACAAAGTCCTGGAACTTCTCTGCTGGGAACCTAGACCTTCTTTGGCATCTTATCCATGGGTGATTGCTTAAGGTAGTTGTTCCCAGGAGTTCCCCAGAGCCAGCTCAAAGGCCAGCGCAGGGTCCACAGCCATTGTCAAAGTCCGTCTGCCTGTTGCCTGCTGCATGGGTGGGCAGCACTTCTCCCGGGCCGCTTGGCGTTGGGCACTGGGTTCCAGAGCTCCCACAAAGACACTTTTGCCCAGTGGATGGATACCAAATCATTGCTTTTCTGTGAGGGAGGCACTTATGAGGGATGTCTTATTCAGGGGTGAAACTGATACCACTCCTTTGCATGCGTGCTCAGTCACTTACTTGTGTCCAGCTCTTTGCCACCCCATGGACTGTAGCCTGCCAGGCTCCTCTGTCCATGAGGTTATCCTGGCAAGAATACTGGAGTGGGTTTTCATTTCCTCCTCCAGGGGATCTTCCTGACCTAGGGATCGAGCCCACGTCTCCTGCATTTCCTGTATTGGCAGGTGGATTCTTTACAGCTGAGCCACCTGGGAAGCCCCCACATCACTCCTGCCTCAGTGTTAAATCTCCTTGGTTTAAGGAATAGCCAGTTGGGTTTGAAGTTGAAGCCGGTCATGAGGTCTGCTTAGTTTAGAGTGAACGTGTTTCCATTGCTGTATTGCAACCTTTTGTTCAGTCACTTTCCTTTTATTTTTTTTAATAAAATAATATTGATATGGGCCCGTGCTGGTGATTTTTTCACATTTTCACAACCAACATGAGTAGTACTTTGTAGAAAAAGGATAAGTGAAACAGAAGAGAAGAAGGGCCACTTTGAGAATATGTGAGGAAATTAATGGAATTTTCTCATATTTCACATTTGGAAAACGTTTAACTTTGATATTCTATCATTCTGTTGAAGAAAAAGTATGTGTTACCTTTTTTATGGTGGGAGATTGTTACATCAAAAGGAATTGCTTGAAAACATTGAATACAGTGGACAAATCCGAGGAAAGGTTTTTTTTTAATATTTATAATATATTTTATTAATAACATTCTTTAATGATACATATGCAGAGTTGGATGTATTAGAGATGAAGGACGTATTCTATAATTATTAATGGTTTTAAAGCATAATAATGTGAGAAGGACTGTTAAGCTTCTAGGGCATGGATTACTAGTACCTTAATACCTGTCCTGTATGGTAAAGCCTCCCAACTTGCCTTTTTAAACTTGAAAAGGCATATGTTAATAGACTGCTAAAACAATGCTTGAAACATAATTGTTATATTAAAAGAAATGATAACATTCTAAAATTTACCTCTTATGATCAGTTTATCCTGTGCAACAGATAATAAGTTATTACATCTTGAATTTTCATTTATATTCAAATGAATAATTCACTCTTGAAATACAGGCTTTCAGTGATAGCTAATATAAATACATACATACAAAAATTATAAACAAATAGCATACTATTTTGCTGTCATGTTTCTTCCATATAGTGCATAATTAGCAAGCACTAATAAAGAAATACCTACTTCTGAAGAAAAATATATAAAATCTAAAGTTCTGATTTCATTTAGCAGGTTATACATTGATTGAAAAATGAAGACACTCTCTCACAACCAATATTGGCTTTGTGTATATGTGTGAAAAATGTTTCGAGAAGCAGTGTCCACTGCAATTAATTTGAGGTGATCATTCTTTTATGTCTCTTGATATAGAAATTGATCAATAAAAGAGATAGATGTCATTAAGAATTTAACATTTAGCTCTTTACATTTATAAAACAGTTTCATCTAAAGAAGTTGTATAATCTGTATCTGCATGCGTGTGTGCTAAGTCGCTTCGGTTGTGTCCAGCTCTTTTTGGACTGTAGCCTGCCAGGCTCCTCTGTCCATAGTATTCTCCAGACAAGAATACTAGAGTGGGTAGCCAGTGCCTTCTCCAGGGGATCTTCCTGACCCAGGGATCAAACCCAGGTTTCCTGCATTACAGCAGGTTCTTTACTGTCTGAGCCACCAGGGAAGCCTAATCTGTGTCTAACTTTCCCTAAATAAGGTTCACAGAAAAGGATATTTTCACATGTTGTCTCTTATGCACTGAAATCTTGGTTTTGCTGAAGAATCAAGTGAGAGTATCACAGACCCATCTCCTCAGTCATTTCTCCCATTTGGCCATTTGGCTAATCTATACTGGTTAGTGGGCCTTCTCATGTAAACAGGTCATAACTTCGTAGCTAAGTAATCGCATACTTTAAAGAGAAGGTTATTGTGAGATTCCCAGAAGTCCTAAGAATCTAATGATTAATAAGATTTTTTAATTTTTTAAGATCTTTGCAGGGCATGTACCCTTCATATGAAAAAGAATAGATTTTTTTGAAAAGAAGGAATAAGTGCATGTTTTTTAAAGGAGAAATGAGTACAGTTGGCAAATGTTATTATACTTAGAAATATCTGAGTCCTTTGCTATAAATCTGAAGTGTTGTTATCTTCTGTGTTTGATATCTGAAAGAAGTTATCATTTCTAAAACTAGGGAGTACAGTTAAAGTAGATCTATTAAATTGAAGAGCATATAGTCTGATAGGTGCATATTTGTATCTTTTAAAGCCAAAGTAAGAAAAGTTCTAAATTATTCAAGCCAACATTTTACCATTGGCATATTAACTCTGAGTCTTTATTAATCTCAGTTATGTTTTATGAATGACTCATTTGTGACGTTGTCTGGAATCAGTGTTTCAAAATTATGTCTAGTTAGCACTTTTAGTGATCAGTTCAGTTCAGTCGCTCAGTTATGTCCGAATCTTTGCGACCCCATGAATTGCAGCACACCAGGCCTCCCTGTCCATCACCAGCTCCTGGAGTCCACCCAAACCCATGTCCATTGAGTCGGTGATGCCATCCATCCATCTCATCCTCTATCGTCCCCTTCTCCTCCTGCCCCCAATCCTTCCCAGCATTAGAATCTTTTCCAGTGAGTCAGCTCTTCACATGAGGTGGCCAAAGTATTGGAGTTTCAGCTTTAACATCAGTCCTTCCAGTGAACACCCAGGACTGATTTCCTTTAGGATGGACTTGTTGGATCTCCTTGCAGTCCAAGGGACTCTCAAGAGTCTTTTCCAACACCGCAGTTCAAAAGCATCAATTCTTTGGCGCTCAGCTTTTTTCCCTGTCCCTTACATGACCACTGGAAAAACCATAGCTTTGACTTGACGGACCGTTGTTGGCAAAGTAATGTCTCTGCTTTTTAATATGCTATCTAGGTTGGCTATAACTTTCCTTCCAAGGAATAAGCAGCTTTTAATTTCATGGCTGCAGTCACCATCTGCAGTGATTTTGGAGCCCAGAAAAATAAAGTCAGCCACTGTTTCCACTGTTTCCCCATCTATTTCCAATGAAATGATGGGACCAGGTGCCATGATCTTAGTTTTCTGAATGTTGAGCTTTAAGCCAACTCTTTCACTCTCTTTCACTTTCATCAGGAGGCTCTTTAGTTCCTCCTCACTTTCTGCCATAAGGGTGATCAGCTTTTAGTGATCAGTTTCTAGAAATTCTCACTTAAAAGTTTTAAGTGTGACTTGGATTATTGGCCTGCATTCTGTTATTTAGTCTGGTAATCTTTTTGCATGTTGTGAAAATGGAAAATCAAAACATCTCCCTCTCACTCTTGACTTTTACTCAGTTACCACTTTCAGAGAAAGCCAATGTTACTTACTTCCTATTGTCACTGAGAGTTATAATGTGGGTTTTGTTTTGTTTTCTTGGGGAACCTGTCAGTAAATTTTCAGAGCTAAAAATATATTAAAATTGGGTGTCTAGGAACTTCTTTGAAATAGGTGAGATGTCAAAGAACAGAACTAATGTAAGTTTTGGGAGTGTACGTTTTAAAAGTTTTGACAGTGGTATAGAGAAATGGTGAGATCACTGTCTCACTGTGCCCTGTTATGGTCCGTCATAGAAGTCTGTAGTGTCATTTACCGCTGTGGCTAGATCTGAAACTAAGCTTATGACTGGTATTGGTTACCACAGTTTTCTATTCGTGCTATGTAAAAAAAAGTTATATACTTTACATTTCTGCTATTTTCAGAAAACATCAGTCATAAGATGTTTAACAGGAATGTCTTATGAACTTTTTATGTCTTGGGTAATGACATAGTTTTTACTCTAAAAACTTAGTTTTGAGTCTGTGGTTGATATCTGGAGGAATGTACCTATATTGGTAGTTGCAGATATGTTTGTTCACCTGGTATTTCCCTGCCTTCTTCTTCTGTCCTTGAGAAGAAAAAAAAAGATTGAGCTTAGGACATTATAGAGTGATTTTTTGAGCACTGTCTTTTCACCAGCCTTGTTTTGGTTTCTGTAGGTGTAATTTCTTTTTTTAGTGATATAGACCCTTTTAAATTTAAATAAATATTTCATCTCAGGTTATCTGCCCAGGAGCACTAATAATTTATGACAGTCAATAGTAGTGCCACCCATTATGGTAATCTCTGGCCACCTGGGCTTTTAAAATGGAAATTAATTAGTTTCCTATGCTCAATAGCTACATGTGGCTAGTGGCTACTGCATTGAACATGAAGATAGAATATCTCCATCATTGCAGAAAGGTCTGTTGTATACTTTGGGTTGTAGTATATATAATTCAAATTTGTTAGCCTGGGCTGCTTAAAATTACCCTCATCCCCACCTTCAACCGCTTCTTGATTTATAAGGTTTTGTGGTTTTATTAAAACTCAGTAATTTAAACTCAAATTTACCTAGTAGGATATTAACCATGATGTTTTATATATATATATATATATATATATATGTATATTTATATATTTAAATTAATTTTTATTGGAGTATAGGTGATTTACAATGTTGTGTTAGTTTTTAATATATTTTTAAAAGAATTTTTCTATAGTTATTTCTTGGATTCTATGTTTCTGTTGATTTTTTTTTCTTGTTAGAACATGTATATGTGAAAAATACGCTTTGCTCCATTTTTCTCAGTAATGACAAAAATATACTATTTGTGGTCCCATGCGTTTCAGGAAGCAAGAAGTTACTATGAGCAGACTGGAGTTGGTCCACTGCCTGTTGTCCTATTCAATGGAATGCCCTTTGAAAAGGAGCAGCTAGACCCTGATGAGTTGGAAACCATTACAATGCACAAAATCCTAGAGACCACAACTTTCTTTCAAAGAGCAGTGTACTTGGTAAGTAGTGTTTCAGGTAGATTTTGAAAGAGAATGGTTTGCTTACATTTTTGTAGTCTCTGTATTAGGCGGTAAAATTCTTTAAGTATCACTATTTTCTGTACCAGTCTTAACTGATTTGTAGACTCCCAGCAAATTCTGGGAGTAAAGATATTCATGAGACTTCTGTACATTGATTTTGAAATAACTAATTTTATTGGCTTTAAGATTAAATTTTATACTAAAAATTCTTACTAATGTAGCCATTCTAAGAAACATTTATTCTACTTCTAAGGAATTTTGACATAGAAAAATTCAAATATGCCGTGTGTGTGTGTGTGTGTGTGTGTAGTTATTGTTGACATGTAACTTACGTGCCATAAAAGTCAACCTTTGACTTTTATGGTGGAGGTGTGATAGGTTTTAGTATTTACACAGAATTACGCAGCTGTCACCTTTGTCTAATTTCAGAGCATGATTACCCCTAGAATAAACCTGACACCCAGTAGCAATTGCTTCCCATTATCCCCTACCCTCCCTTGGCAAACATCAGTCTGTTTTCAGTCTGTGTGGATTTGCTGATTTGGATAGTTTATAAAAGGGGTTCGTGTAATATCTGGTCTTTTGTGATTGATTTCTTCTACTTAGCATCATGTTTCAGGGTTTACCCTTGTTGGAGCATTTGTCGACACCCCACTCCTTCTTATCACCAAATAGTGGTCCCCCCGTGGATGGACCACGCTGTGTCTGTGCAATCATCGGCTGATGCGTACTTGGGGCGCCGCCACCTTGAGGCTTCTGTGACTAATGCTGCCGCTGTAGGCGATCGTTGAGAAGTTTTACTGCAGCCATCTTCTCAGTTGTCCTGAGTATACAGCCAGGAGTGGAGTTGTGTGCCCATATAGTTCTATTTTTAATAGTAATTCCATCTTTAAGAGAGCTGCCAGACTGTTTTCCAAAGCAGCTGCACACTTAAAGATTCCTATCAGCAATGTATACAGGTTCCATTTTCTATAATTGGTATTATCTGTCTCTTTAATTATAGGCTGGTGGGTATGAAGCGATATCTCATGGTGGTTTTGATCTGCATTACTCAAACAGGAATGATGTTGAGTGGTGTTTTCTGTGCTTATTCACCATTTATTTCCTCTTTGGAGAAATGTCTATTCAGATTATTTGCCTGTTTTTAATTGGATTATTTGTTTTATTAATGTTGAGTTATAAGAGCTATTTATGTGTTCTGGATATGAATTACTTATTATTATATGTATATTGGAGAAGGAAACGGCAACCCACTCCACTGTTCTTGCCTGGAGAATCTCAGGGACGGGGGAGCCTGGTAGGCTGCCATCTATGGAGTCACACAGAGTTGGACATGACTGAGCGACTGAACTGAACTGAACTGAATTATCAAATATTTTCTCTCATTTTCTGGTTTGTCTTTTTACTTTCTAGGTAGTGTTGCTTTACTTTTTTTGTTGTTGCTTGTACTGTTTATATCATATGTAAGAAACTTTTACTTAATCCTAGGTAATGAAGATTTCTATGTTTTCTTCTGAGTATTTTATAATTTTTTCTCTTAATGTTTAGTTCTTTGATCCATCTTCAGTTAATTTTTGTATGTGGAGTGAGGCAGGAGTCTATCTCTTTTTCTGTGTCCAATTTGAGACATGCAGCTGTATATCTTTTTGACTATTCATTTAGCTGCCCCAGCACCATTTTTGAAAAGAATAGTCTTTCACTGTTAAATTGTCTTGGTACCCTTGTCAAAAATAAATTGCCCACGAATGTATAAGTCTACTTTTAGACTCTCTTTGGTTTCCATTAACCTACTTTTCCTATGTAAGTACCTCACAGTCTTGATTATTGTCATAATGAAGTGTGAGTTTTCGAACTTTGTGTTTTTCTGTTTTTAAGAATGTTTGGCTCTTCTGTGAATATTAAATGTATAAACATATGAATGTGAAATATATAAATATTGTGAAGCAGTCACAATGATAGCAAAGACTGAGAAATAATTTAAATATCCAACAATATGATGGAACACAATGCAGCCATTAAAAAGACGTTAACTAAGATTATCTAAAGACATGTCTACAGCATATTTCCATGTACCAGCAAATGGATTATATAAGGTAGTGTGGCTAGGCTGATCTTATTACTATGTATATGTGAATGTGTCTGGGTAGGTGACGTGTGTGTGTGTGTGTGTGTGTGTGTGTGTGTGTGTGTGTGTGTGTGTGTTAGGCTGGAAATATGCTTTGTGTGTGTGTGTGTGTGTGTGTGTGTGTGTTAGGCTGGAAATATGCTTTGTGTGTGTGTGTGTGTGTGTGTGTGTGTGTGTGTGTGAGGCTGGAAATATGCTTAGTCACTCAGTCGTGTCCAACTCTTTGCGACCCTGTGGACTGTAGCCTGCCAGGCTCCTCTGTCCATGGGGATTCTCCAGGCAAAAGTACTGGAGCAGGTTGTAGTACCCTCCTCCAGGGGATCTTCCCAACCCAGGGATTGAGCCCAGGTCTCCTGCATTGCAGGCAGATTCTTTACCATCTGAGCCACCAGGGAAGCCCAGGCTGGAAATAAATAACTCAGATGAGCAGCTTTTTTCATGGACAGCATGGTGAGATCATGGATGATTGTTTTTCTTTGAACTCTTCTGTATTTATCATATTTTCATCAATGAATATGTACTATGATGCTAATTTGAAGTAAAGAAGTTTTTTAAAAAGTCCTAGCCTGTTTATCACCTGACAGGAAAACTGCTCAAGCATAGAGAAAAACAATTGCTTTACAGTTTTAAGATTGAAATTATATTTAAAAAAAATCAGATTGAGTTCAAAGTGAGCTTCAGACAGGATCTTCCCTGGGGGCTCAGACAGTAAAGCGTCTGCCTGCAATGCAGGAGACCCAGGTTCAATCTCTAGGTCGGGAAGATCCCCTGGAGAAGGAAATGGCAACCCACTCCAGTACTCCTGCCTGGAAGATCCCATGGACGGAGGAGTCTGGTAGGCTACAGTCCACGGGGTCGCAAAGAGTTGGACACGACTGAGTGGCTTCACTACACTTGTGGTTTTAAAGCTCATTGTGTAGTTTTGAATAAACATTTTTATTCAAAATATATTTATAAAAATAAACTCACTATTTGCTAAAATGAATATTTTTAGAAAGGAACTTTTTCAAATCGCATTGATTTAAATGAACACCTTCAGTTTTTAATCTGCTCTTTTCATTGGGCTCCTTTCTGTGGTCAGACATGCCCCATCTGCCATTTTGCATCAGGCCAGCTTACAAGACAGTTGCCTATAAAATTTGTGAAATCCCTAGTGAAATTTGATTAACTAAAACCTTAATTAATCAGTCATACAGGTCTTTGTGTTTTAGGAGAAAGATCAAAGAAAGAGGAAATAAAATATTAGAGCCTGAAAACCGACAGAAAGCCCCTAGAGGTCAGCTTTACATGTGTGCTTTGTGCTTGTTCCATGTTCAGATGAACCTTAAATTCCAAACACAGACTCAGAAGGGTAGTTGAAAGAAAATTCACATGGCCCCAATCTCTCTGATTTAGCCACCATGTTACCAGTCTTCAGTGCATACACAAACACAGGCAGGCATCTGTATATATATATACACTCAGATATCTGGGAGGAAAGTGATGGCTGGGGGTGGTCCCTTCCTCCTGGAAGTTTGTACCTGGAGTATTAATATTTGAAATGTACTGACAGTTTTTAGTTTCTGGAGATGGAGGCATCATTTCTCCTCTGGAGCGGACTTCTGATGTTTCTAGACAAAGTCCCAGTCTGGGCTGTTTAGTTACCAAATGTAAAGGACTTAGCCCATAAACTGAGAGAAAATGTCAAGGTCACCATAGATATAACTGTTGCTATTACTGTGATGTGGCTACTAATGGAAACAAGGCTATTCTTTAGCCTGACTGTGCCCTTAATGTGTTGGGAGAAATGATTTTTATATAAATAAAGCTTTGGATTGGACTGTTAATATTCCTTAAAAAAAGAAAGTTTGGCTCTTCTGTGTCCCTTTCAATTCTCTATGAATCTTAAAATAAGCTTGTCAGTTTCTACCAAAGAGAGGCCACTGGGATTTTAATAGTAATTGTGTTGAATCTGTAGATCAATTTGGGGACTACTGACATCTTCACAATAGTGAATCTTCCAACTCATGAATGTAGGATGTATTTCCATTTATTGTCTTTTAATGATGTTTCATAGTTTTCAGTGAAGAAGTCTTACACTTTTGTTAAACTTATTCCTTAGTATTTTATATTTTACTCTTTTTGATGCTGTTGTAAGTGCAGTTGTTTCTTTAATTTTGCGGTAGTTTATTTGTAGTGACTAGAAATGCAATTGATATTTGTATATTGATCTTGTATGCTACAACCACGCTGAACTTGTTTATTAACTCTATTAGTTTTTTTGTGTGGGTGTGTGTAGATTTCTTGACATTTTCTGTATAGAAAGCATTATCATCTTTCAAATGGCAACGGCATGTCTAGAGTGGAACTCTTGAGTTTTTCCTACTTATAGTATGTTACATTTTGTTTTGTTTTTTACAACAAATTACAGTATTTCTACTCTCTTAGTTTTCTGCTTTTCAAGACATCAAAATATGAATTACTGTACAGATATTTCAGGACCCCAAAGCAATGTATAGACAGAAAAAATCTCAGTATACTTAAGGATTTTCAGTAGCTTGATAGGGAAATCAAGATCTGGCATTCTTATAAATGATGATTATTAAGACTGATCAAATGGAAGACTCATATGATTTGTCAGTTTTGAATTATATTTAATTATTTAAAAATTCCCATGGTTATTGTCATAAAAGTAAAAAAAAAAAATCTCCCTCTGTATATAGTCATCCATCTACCCACCTTCCAGTAATAGATAATTGCTGTTTTAAGTTTCCTCTGAGTTGTTCCAAAACATTTTTGTACCTATGTGCTAACGGTGAAAATTTACTCCTTCCTAACCTTTATTCAAACTGGTAACAAATTATTAATACATAACTATGCTATACCTTGGTTTTTTTCACTTAACAAAATACATATTATAAGTCTTTCTAACTTGGTGTATAGAGTATTCTCAGTTTTTTTTTTTAAATTAGTTTTGCCATACAGTGACATGATATCACCATGGGTTTACATATGCTCCCCCTCCAGGACCCCCTTCTCAGTTTTTTTAAGATAGCCATGTAGTGTTTCATTAGTTGGTCCAGTAATCAATTTTGCCCCACTTGGCATCACATTTGACAATATATGGAGATATTTTTTGTTGTCATAATTCAGGGAGGAAAGAGGTGCTACTGGCTTCTAGTGGGAATGAATCAGGCATGCTGCTAAACCTCTTGCAATGCTCAGGATGTCCCTTCCCTTCCAAAACAGCAGGATATCGCCTCCCTTTCCAAAGAGTTATTTAGCCCAAAATGTCAATAGTGCTGAGACTGAAAAACCATTTTGTGGATATACCCTCACTGCATTTCTCAGATATGTAAATTAACATTTTTCATCAAATCTGGGAACTTTTTACCCATTATTTCTTCTGACACCACACAGCCCAGAGTTAGGACATAGTCCTAACAGATTAAGGACATAGTTCTTCACAAGATTGTCTTTATTTTAGACACTAGACACAAGTTCAGAGATCCGCAGGCCACCCTTACTTATGGTCAAATAGGTACGAGTGCAGGTGTTCCCTCACTTATGATAATTTGCTAGAATGACTTACAGAACTCAGAACAGTTGGTTTTTACAGTTAGCATTATTAAAGTGATAGAATATGTATCAGAACCAGCCAAAGGCTGAGGTGCACACAGCAAAGCTTTGGAAGTTTCCAAATGTGAAAATTCTATGTCTTTTCCTAATGATGCCAGGTTATATTATCCTTCCAGCTCTTCGATGTGTGATAATATGTGGGATATAATTGTTCTGCAGTTTTTGCATCATCTGCTTGGTGTCTCTATGGTGAGGTTAATGGGGACCTCCTCCAAGAGGGCTTGTGCCACAGGCTGTGTGACCCAGATGTGCTGCATGCAGAGCCCCTGCCTCTGCGACAGGCCCTGCTGACCTGTACCTCCACAGGAGACACTCAATACAAGTCTGGCTCAGTCTCTATGGGGTCTCTGGGTCCTGGTATGCACAAGTTTGTTTGATCCCTCCAAACATCTCTGGTGGGTATGGAGTTTGATTATAAATGTGATTTCACCCCTCCTACCATCTTGCTGGGGCTTCTCATTTGCCCCTGGATGTGGGGTATCTTTTTTTGCCAGGATCCAACATTCTCCTGTCAATGATGGTTCAGCAGTGAGTTGTAAAAAGACAAACAAATACAAAAGGCAAAATGGTTATCTGAGGAGGACTTACAAATAGCTGAGAAAAGAAGTGAAAGGCAAAGGAGAAAAGGAAAGATATACCCAAAGAATAGCAAGGGGAGATAAGAAGGCCTTCTTCAGTGATCAATGCAAAGAAATAGAGGAAAACAATAGAATGGGAAAGACTAGAGATCTCTTCAAGAAAATTAGAGATATCAGGGGAACTTTTCATGCAAAGATGGGCACAATAAAGGACAAAAATGGTATGGACCTAATAGAAGCAGAAGATATTAAGAAGAGGTGGCAAGAATACACAGAAGAACTGTACAAAAAAGATCTTCACGACCCAGATAGCCACGATGGTGTGATCACTCACCTAGAGCCAGACATCCTGGAATATGAAGTCAAGTGGGCCTTAGGAAGCATCACTACTAACAAAGCTAGTGGAGGTAATGGGATTCCAGTTGAGCTCTTTCAAATCATAAAAGATGATGTTGTGAAAGTGTTGCACTCAGTATGCCAGCAAATTTGGAAAACTCAGCAGTGGCCACAGGACTGGAAAAGGTCAGTTTTCATTCTAATCCCAAAGAAAGGCAATGCCAAAGAATGCTCAAACTACCACACAGTTGCACTTATTTCACATGCTAGCAAAGTAATGCTCAAAATTTTCCAAGCCAGACTTCAGCAGTACATGAACCTTGAACTTCCAGATGTTCAAGCTGGATTTAGAAAAGGCAGAGGAACCAAAGATCAAATTGCCAGCATCCTTTGGATCATTGAAAAAGCAAGAGAGTTCCAGAAAAACATCTATTTCTGCTTTATTGACTATGCCAAAGCCTTTGATTGTGTAAATCACAACAAACTATGGAAAATTCTTCAAGAGCTGGAAACACAAGACCACCTTACCTGTATCCTGAGAAGTCTGAATGCAAGTCAGGAAGCAATAGTTAGAACTGGACATGGAACAACAGACTGGTTCCAGATTGGGAAAGGAGTACGTCAGGACTGTATATTGTCACCCTGTTTATTTAACATATATGCAGAATACATCATGTGAAATGCTGGGCTGGATAAAGCCCAAGCTGGGAGAAATATCAATAACCTCAGAAACACAGATGACACCACCCTTATGGTAGAAAGTGAAGAAGATCTGAAGAGCCTCTTGATGAAAGTGAAAGAGGGGAGTGAAAAAGCTGGCTTAAAACTCAAAATTCAAAAAGTGAAGGTCATGGCATCCAGTCCCATCACTTCATTGCAAGTAGATGGGGAAACAAGGAAACAGTGACAGACTTTATTTTCTTGGGCTCCAAAATCACTGCAGATGGTGACTGCAGCCATACAATTAAAAGACACTTGCACCATGGAAGAAAAGTTATGGAACCTAAAAGGCAGAGACATTACTTTGCTGACAAAGGTCCATCTAGTCAAAGTTATGGTTTTTCCAGTAGTCATGTATGGATGTGAGATTTGGACTATAAAGAAAGGTGAGTGCCAAAGAATTGATGCTTTTGAACTGTGGTGTTGGAGAAGACTCTTGAGAGTCCCTTGGACTGCAAGGAGATCCAACCAGTCAATTCTAAAGGAAATCCTTCCTGAAAATTCATTGGAAGGACTGATGCTGAAGCCGAAGCTCCATTACTTTGACTACCTGATGCGAAGAACTGACTTCTTGGAAAAGACCCTGATGCTGGGAAAGACTGAAGGCAGGAGAGGAAGGGAACGACAGAGGATGAGAAGATTGGATGGCATCACTGACTCAGTGGACATAAGTTTGAGTAAACTCTGGGAGTTGGTGATGGACAGGGAGGCCTGGTGTGCTGCAGTCCAAATGGTTACAAAGAGTAGGACATGACTGAGCAACTGAACTTACTGAACTTGTGAGGTGTTGCCATTCAGGGAAGTTCAGTCAAGTTTTGGTGCCCAGAGTTTTTACTGGGCTTCCTTATGTAGCTGCTGATTGAAAACTTTTAGGTTTAATTAGGTCCCCATTTGTTTTTTGTTTTTATTTTCATTATTTTAGGGTCAAAAAAGATCTCGCTGTCATTTATGTCAAGAGTCTTTTTCTTGTGTTTTCCTTTAAGAGTTTTATACTGTCTGGTGTATACATTTAGGTCTTTAATCCATTTTGAGTTTATTTTTGTGTATGGTGTTAGGTAGTATTCTAATTTCATTCTTTTACATATAGCTGTCCAGATTTCCCAGCACCACTGACTGAAGAGACTGTCTTTTTTCCACTGTCTATTCTTGCCTCTTTTGTCATAGATTAGGTAACATGGTCTTGTGGGTTTATCTTTGTACTATCTATCCTGTACCATTGGTCTGTAATTCTGTTTTTGTGCCAGTACCATATTGTTTTGATTACTGTAACTTTGTAGTGTCATTGGAAGTCAAGGAATCCGATTCTTCCTCCTCCGTTTTTCTTTCTCAAGATTACTCTGGCTATCCAGAATCTTTTGTGTTTCTGTACAGTTTGTAGAGTTCTTTGTTGTAATTCTGGATGAATACCATTGGTAATTTCATAGGAATTGCATTGACTCTACAGATTGCTTTGGGTAGTATATTCACTTTCACTACATTGAGTCTTTCCATCCAAGAACATGATATATTTTTCATTCTGTTTGTGTCCTTTTTTGATTTATTTCATCAGTGGTTTATAGTTCTCTGAGTTCAGGTCTTTTGCTTCCTTAGGTAGATTTATTCCTTGGTATTTTATTCTTTTTATTGTGATGGTAAATGGGATTGTTACCTTAATCTCTCTGTCTGTTCTTTCGTTGTTAGGAATGCAAGTAATTTCTGTGCACTAATTTTGTATCTTGTAACTTCTGTTTCATTGACTATGCTAAAGCCTTTGACTGTGTGTATCAGAACAAACTGGAAAATTCTTAAAGAGATGGCAATGCCAGACCACCTCCTAAGAAACCTGAATGCAGGTCAAGAAGCAAAAGTTAGAACTGGATATGGAATGGACTGATTTCCAAATTGGAAAAGGAGTACATCAAGGCTGTATATTGTTACTCTACTTATTTAAGTTATATACAGAGTACATCATGTGAAATACTGGGCTGGATGAATCACAAGCTGGAGTCAAGATTGCCAGGCAAGATATCAACAACCTTAGATACACTACACTAATGGCAGAAAGTGAAGAGGAACTTAAGAGCCTCTTGATGAGGGTGAAAGAGGAGAGTGAAAAAGCTGGCTTAAAACTCAGCATTCAGAAAACGAAGATCATGGCATTCAGTCCCATTGCTTCATGGCAAATAGATGGGGAAACAGTGGAAATAGTGACAGACTTTATTTTCTTGGGCTGCAAAATTACAGCAGATGGTGACTGAATCCATGAAATTAAAAGATGCTTGCTTCTAGGAAGAAAAACCATGACAAACCTAGACAGCATATTCGAAAGCAGAGACATCATTTTGCTGACAAAGATCCATCTAGTCAAAGCTATAGTTTTTCTAGTAGTCATGTATGGGTGTGAGAATTGGACCATAGAGAAGGATGAGTGCTAAAGAATTAATGCTTTTGAACTGCGGTGCTGGGGATGACTCCTGAGAGTCCCTTGCACACAAGGAGATCAAACCAGTCAATCCTCAAGAAAATCAGCTCTGAATATTCATTGGAAGGACTGATGCTAAAGCTGAAGCTCCAGTACTTTGGCCACTTGATGCAAAGAGCTGACTCATTGGAAAAGACCCTAATGCTGGAAAAGATTGAGGGCAGGGGGAGAATGGGACGACAGAGGATGGAATGGTTGGATGGCATCATCAACTCAGTGGCATGAGTTTGAGCAAACTCCGGGAGATAGTGCAGGACCGGGAAGCCTGGTGTGTTGCAGTCCAGAGTCGGACACCACTCAGTGACTGAACAACAGCAGCCTCACCAGCTTCACTGATTAGCTCCAGTAGTTTTCTGGTGGAATCAAAGGATTTTCTGTGTATAGTACTGCAAACAGTGATAGTTGTACTTTTCCAATTTGTCGTCCTTTTATTTCTTTTTGTTGTTTGGTTGCCCTGACAAGGACTTCCAAAACTATGTTGAGTAAGAGTGGTGAGAGTGGCCATTGTTGTCTTGTTCCTGATCTTAGGGGAAATGCTTTCATCTTTTCACCATTGAGAATGATGTTTGCTGTGGGTTTGTCATATCTGGTCTTCATTATGTTGAAGGTGCTCAATTTCTGGAGAGTTGTTTTTTTTTTATTATAAATGGGTGTTGAACTGTGTCAAAAGCTTTTTCTACACCTTTGAGATGATCATATGATTTTTACTCTGTGTTAATATGATATATCACTTTGCTTGATTTGCATATATTGAAGAATCTTTGCATTCTGGGATATGCAGATATGTGAGATTCAAAGTGTGTATGAAGCAAAATTGTCACTTAAACATTCCTGTTTCTCACTGTTCATTTTCTTTTGGCAAACAGTCACTGTGTGTGTGTGTGTGTTTGTAGGTGAGCTCCATTTAAAGATATGTATAATTTTGATAGATGTTGCCAAATTGCCCTCCTTCAGTCAGGCTTTTATAATAGGGACCAAAGTTACACATATGGGCTTACATCTATACTGAGTCATTGGGTACCTTTGTAAGTCTTTGAATTATGTAGTTGGTTTGTAAGCTCAGTATTGGCTTATAGTTTGAGATTTTACATGTGAGTTATTGCTCTTGAGGTAAGTAGCCACAGAAGATGCCTGAATGAATTTTTTAAAGACTTGACTGTGTATATTTGATTCACATCTGTTTCCCCTGAAAATCATGTTGAAGTTTTGTATGAAATATTTTCAGTGTGAAAGTTTATAAGTTTCCACACCCACATATACTAGATCACCTCCATGAATTACAAGTATTTCTCTAATACGAGAAGTATGAAAGGGAACAGTTAATGATAAAGGATTTCTTCTTTCCCAATGTAATCGTGACCCTAGAAATACAGGATTATTTGGATGCCTGAGATTGAAAAAGGCTTTGGGTAATTTTTTTTTTTTCAAAGTTTATTAACTGCTTTAGTGAAGTCATTTGGCTTTCTTCTTTAGAGAGAAGCTTACTGTGAGTAGATCTCAAGATGGATTTTTTTCTTGTGTTAACTCCAGATTCTCAAGCTTGCTTGTTTCTGTGGCAAGATCGAATAAACATGGGTTTGCATTTTATGTGCACTTCTCATTAGCTCTGTGGCTTTGAGTAAGTTATTTAACCTTTCTGTACCATATCTTGCTCACATTGTTGAACGGATTGGAAATACTGTACACAAAGAGCCTTGCTTGGCAATGGCAAGAACCTATAATGGGATAACTTCTATCTTTAGCTGTTACTAGTATGTCAGAAGATAATAGAACATTAGTGATTTTTTACTTCCTAATAAATTGCTATTGATCAGTGGCTCAGTGGGTAAAGAATCTGCCTGCAATGAAGGAGACACAGGTTTGATCACTAGGTCGGGAAGATCTCTTGGAGGAGGAAATGGCAACCTACTCCAGTATTCTTGCCTAGAAAATTCCTTGGACAGAGGAGCCTGGCGGACTGCAGTCCATGGGATCACAAAGAGTCTGACGTGACTGAGTGACTGAACACTACTCATATTTGTTTAATGTGCATCTTACCTGGATCCTGTTTCTTTTTTCCTGTAGGGTGAACTGTCCCATGATCAAGATGTGGTAGAGTATATCATGAATCAGCCAAATGTTGTTCCACGAATCAACTCTAGGATTTTGACAGCTGAGCGAGAATACCTGGACCTAACAGCAACCAGTAAGTAACATTTCAGGAACACTTTAGGCTTTTTTTATTTGTCTTTCAAAATCCTGTATTTATTGGATTGTAATGTTCAGAAGATAACGCAAGATTGTGACACAATTTTGTTTAAAGTCTTTGTACCTTGATTGCATTATATGAGCCTCTAAATTTACGAGAGTTTCCTCCAGAGGAGAGAAATTCTTCCTGGATAAGTCTTTGTAAACTCTGAAAGTTATTCATTGTCTTTTAAATGCCAGCTCAACATAGGCACTAGATGGTAGGAATGGTCCTGGATTATTGACTTTCTTACAGTCCTAAAGCTCTTAAGCAGCTATTTTCTTCCTAATCCTGGTGTCAATTTCAGCAATAATGTTGACAAATACCTCAGAGAGCTTTACTCTGTGGACTTAAGAATACCTTTTTAACAAATAAAGCTTCATTGAGAAATATCATACTTGCCATAAAAATCAACCTTTCAAAGTGTACAGTTCTAATGTGTACTGTTTTTAGTATATTCTCAAAGTTGTGTGATCATCATCACACTATCTAATTTTAGACTCCTCCAAAAGAAATGATGTACCCATTAGTAGCCCCTCTCCATTTCCCACTTCTCTTGTCCTTCAGCAACTACCTAATTTAGTTTCTCTTTCTGTGGATTTTTATGTTCTGGATATTTTATATAATTGGAAGTTTTTTGTGACTGGCTTCTTTCACTAAGCATAAAGATTTTCAAGGTTCATCCACATTGTAACCTGTCTCAGAACTTTGTTTTTATGACTGATTCATTTTCCATTGTATAGACAGGCCATACTTTGCTTGTCTGTTCCTCAGTTGATTAATGTTTAGGTTGTTTCCACAAGAATACCTTCTTGTAGCTCATGAAACTGAATATTGGAAAAACAAACAACCCAGTCAAAAAGTGGACAAAATACATAAACAGATATTTCTTCAAAGAAGACACACAAATGGCTAATAAAATGAAAAGGTGCTTAACATCCCTCATTATTAGAGAAATGCAAATCAAAACTACAGTGAGATATTACCTCATACCAGTCAGAATGGCCATCATAAAAAAATGCGCAAACAATAAATGCTGGAAAGAGTGTGGAGAAAAGGCATCTCTTTTGCACTGTTGGTGAGAATGTAAACTGATACAGCCACCATGGAAGACAGTATGGAGATTCCTCAAAAAACTGGGAGTAGAACTACCATATGACCCAACCATTCCACTACTTGGTATATACCCTGAGGAGACCAGAATTGAAAAAGGCACATGTACCCCAATGTTCACTGTAGCACTATTTACAGTAGCTACAACATGGAGGCAACCTAGATAATCATCAACAGATGAATGGATAAAGAAGCTGTAGTACATATATACAATGGAATATTACTCAGCCATATAAAGGAACACATTTGAGTCAGTTCTAATGAAGTGGATGAACCTAGAGCCTATTATACAGAGTGAAGTAAGTCAGAAAGAGAAAAACAAATGTTATATATTAATGTATGTATATGGAATCTAGAAAGATGGTACTGATGAACGTATTTAAGGGCAGCAGTAGAGACACAGACATAGAGAACAGACTTGTGGACATGGATGGGGGAGAAAGGGGAGGGTAAGATGAATGGAGAGAGAAACATGGAAGCATATACACTACCACGTGTAAAGTAGATAGCCAATGGGAATTTGCTCTGTGACTTAGAGAACTCAAACTGGGGCTCTGTAACAATCTGGAAGGACGGGAAGAGGAAGGGACGTTAAAGACGGAGGGGACATATGCATACCTTTGGCTGACTCATGTTGACATATGGCAGAGGTCAACTCAATATTGTGAAGCAATTTTCCTTCAGTTAAAAATAAATAAGTTGGAAAATGAAAAAAACAAATGAAAAAAACAAAAACAATGTCTTGTTACAAAGTTAACCCCAGGTGCAGTTTGTTCTTTTGCCTTTGCTGGAGACTATGGAGGCCATTTTAACAAACTGCAGATAATAAAATAGAAACATCATTATTTGCTCAGGAAATCTTACTGGGGAAGAAAGGATATGTGTAATGGTGAAGTCAAAACCAAGTGTATTTGTTGTGGTAGTTGAGTATGATAAATATATAGATCTATTTGTGATTGGTACTTTATTGCAGCTATCTCTCTCTGTTCTACTTGAAACTAAATTCCTTTTCTTTCAGGCAGAAGAAAATGGTTAAATAGAGGCAGAGGAAAAATTCATGTGTATGCTTATATTTGAAAAAAAAAGGTAGTTAAGAAAATACTTTTTACCAGAAGAATTAGTAGTGCAAGGCAGGCAGTATTATGAATCTTCATCCTGTTTGTTGTTTCCATCATTTTAAATTAAGCTATAAAGAATTATCTTTGGAGTACTGATAAATAAGGAACATAAAAACAGTTCTGTGTTTTGGGATATCTTTCACCACTGAGTGTTAACAGTCCTCAACTGTGACATGATACTAGTCCACAGTGGCAAGGACGTAGTTTGCTTGGTGAGCATTTTGAAGCTGTCGATGAAGGAGTAACTAGCATCCTCCTAACCCAGTGGTGATAGCTCCATCATCTACACTGCCCTTGGCCTTTGCTGTCCTGCAGCTAAGTTTTAAGGCCATGGTGCTTCCTCCGTTCCCCTGCATATAGCCAGCAGTATGAATGGACTATGTCGTAAATTGCTTACTTTGATTTAGACCATTGATTGAGCAGATAGTAGGCCCTCAGTGTGCTTTGTTGAATGAAAAGATAGGCGGGTGAGTGGATGTACAGACCAATAAATGGGAGGGTGGGCAAGCAAGCTGTGCTTGGAGGATGGGGCACAAAGCAGGGCGTTTGTTTTGGGGTGTGAGTAATGTGAAGACCTGGGATGATTGCTGGAGATAGAGGGTTTATGATACCAGGCGGGAGACCACTTTGTAGGTAGGAAGAAATTACGAAGTATTTAGAGCAAGAGAGTGACTTGAGGAGGCTGGAATTTTGTTAAGAGTAATCTGAGGGGAAATGATTAATAAGAGCAATTGCCCATAGGCACTAATAGGAGAAATATGTATCTAAAAATGACCTCTTGTTTCTTTAGGATAGGAAAGAGTTTACCACAGGGATGGACTATGGAAAGGAGAGATGAAGTTTAAGAGTCTCTTTGAAAGATAATCCTCTAGGTATAAAGTGAAAGAGTAGAAATAGAATTGATTTAAATCATCAAACTAACACGTATATGAGAGTTATGTATCAGATGGGTACATTTTCTCTTTGTGTCTTAAAATATGATAAATGAGGCAGGGGTCATATTGTTAACTTGTTCAATGAACTTGAAACAATATATTTTGCACATGCATTTTGTTAAAACATTTGTATGGTCAAATCAGATTATCAATTGAATGTTAACATTAGATTGAATTTAGACATATTAATTATAAATCTACTTTAATTTTTTTTTTCAGATAACTTTTTTGTGGATGATTATGCCAGATTTACTGTCTTGGATTCCCAAGGCAAGACTGCTGCTATAGCCAACAGTATGAATTATCTGACTAAGAAAGGTAATACATTTTAGGCTTACCTTGGATTCAACTAATTTTTTTTTTAGTATCTACAAAAACTTAGTGTCTGTTGAGAAAGAGATTCCATAATTTCTTTTATTTTTTTGTATAATTATTTGAGTCTAGAAATTAACCTATTTAAATTTAATTTATATATATATATTTGAAAATTCAGATGTTATCACTATAAATTTTATGTGCTGTGTGTGCTGTACTTAGTCACTCAGTCATGTCCATCTCTTTGTGACCGCACGGACTGTAGCCCATCAGGCTCCTCTGTTCATGGGATTCTCCAGGCAAGAATACTGGAGTGCGTTGCCATGCCCTTCTCCAGGGGATCTTCCCAACCCAGGTCTTCTGCATTGCAGCTGGATTCATTACTGTCTGAGCTACCAGGGAAGCCCAAGAATATTGGAGTGGGTAGCCTAACCCTTCTCCAAGGGATCTTCCTGACCCAGGAATCGAACCAGGGTCTCCTGCATTGCAGGCAGATTCTTTACCAGTTGAGCTACCATAGTAGACATAAAAGGCAAAAGGAAAAATTTTTTCATGGTTCAGAATGGAAAAAGAATTATGTAAAAATGGTTTAATGGATTGCAGATTGGTTTGACTCACCTCTTCAATGACAACACTGGATTAAATTTTTAGGATTTTAAGATAAGTAAAGTGAAAGGTGCTCAGTTGTGTCTGACTCTTTGTGACCCAATGGACTATACAGTCCATGGAATTCTCTAGGCCAGAATACTGGAGTGGGAGGCCTTTCCCTTTTCCAGGGGATCTTCCCAACCGAGGGATCGTCTCCCACATTGAAGGTGGATTCTTTACCAGCTGAGCCACAAGGCAAACTTGGTTCAAGAAATCCTTGTGTATGTTTTTAAACTGATTTTGATACAGAGTTCTTTAAAGAGATCAGAATTATGTAAAATGATACCCTTTTAATGGCAGATGATGTTTTTCCTCTCTGGTCACATTTATTACCCTTTCAAAGCACCCACTGTCATTTAAGGTAGCTATTTTTATTGCCATTGTAGTCTTCTCCCAGAGAGAAATTCTGGCTTTTCAAATGTATATTTAAATACAGGCAATTGCTCCATTTGGTTCCTCAAAGAAATTGATTGAGGGGTCCTTGTATAGTTCTGTAACACAAATGGGACTAAGAACCAGAAAAAAAGCATGGAGGATGTTGGGCATTATTTAAAATTTGTCTCTTAAGTTGGCATTAATTAGAGAAATGACATTTTATTTTCTTCTACTCTTTTTCCTTTACTTTTGTCCAGGAATGTCCTCCAAGGAAATCTATGGTAACTTTAAACTTCAGAATATTCTATTCCTTTTAATAATTTTTATTAATTATCTTATGTGGTTCAGGCACTGTTGTAATTCAGAATTTATTCAGATACTCTATTGGAATGTTTCTGGAACCTGTGGGTAACAGATTATTTATCAATGCAGATAAGTTCTGTATAAATGTTTATAAAGAGTTATATTTTAGAAAGTTACAAATGAATATGATTAAAGACTATCATATGTTACCCACACTTTCAAAGACTCTTTTTCATTTTACATGCTAACAGATGCCCAAACCAAAATAGAATTAATAAATGCATGTTTCTAGTTTCTAATTAAGCCACATGGAAGGTTATCATGCTTGCATTCTAGTAGCAAAGTTTCACTGCTTTTGCTTTGCATCTTAATTTTTTGAATGGTTTGCAGAAATTATTTGATTTCATAGCAGTACTGAAGCATAGGATGTGCTTTCTCCCCTCCTCCTGCTCAGTATGTTGTCTTTGTTTTTCTACAGATGATTCTTTTATTAGGCCAGTAACTTTTTGGATTGTTGGGGATTTTGACAGCCCTTCTGGAAGGCAGTTGCTGTATGATGCTATTAAACATCAGGCAAGTATCTACTACTTCAGTGTGCATCTTTGTTTGAGGCTGCAGTATCTTCCTGAGCATCTGGTAATATTCTGGTGCGGAAGCTGAATCCTACATTTTATAGTGTTTGGGGAAAAGAAGCATTGTTTTCTCAGAGGTCTGGCAACTACTGAGAAAGCCGAGAAGACTGCAACATTCTGACTTTTTTCATTAAAAAATTTATTTGTTTGTTTATGGCTATGTTGGGTCTTGCTCTGGTTATATCGAACGGGGCCTCCCCTTCGTTGCAGTGCACAGGCTTCTCATTGCAGTGGCTTCTTTTGTTGCAGATCCTGGACTCTAGGCTGCAGCTCAGTAGTTTTGGCAAATGGGCTTAGTTGCTCCACAGCAATGTGGGATCTTCCTGGAGCAGGCATCGTACCCATGTCCCCTGCATTGGCAGGCGGAATCTTAAAAAACCACTGGACCATCAGGAAAGTCTGGGAGTAGATTCTTTTAGAGGAAAAAATAACAAGATCGTAGACAAGTTTTTAATTGTATGACTGTTCATGCCCTTGCTGAAGAGATGCTGCAAAGTTCATGTGGTATATTGTGTGGAAGAGACAGAGTCTTTACCTTGACAGAAGTCCAGATATGAGAAAAATATTACGTAGGCACATCAGTGCCTGTATAATAGAAGTTGGTGTAGGCATGCAGAGGGATACACATACAGGTGGCCTGAAAGCTAGGCAGGCTATCACCTGTAGAAGTGGAGTGAATAGCAGTGGTGAGCAGTTGAAAAAATATCACCTCTTCTAGAGATCCTCATTGTCAGAGAGAGAGGTGCTACATTTCCTGAGTGGTTTCAGATTGGATCTTCATCCAGGTTTTGCACCCCCTACCTGTGTCCCCTTACCACCCTATGTCCCAAGGAGGCTCACTGAAATACTGATGTACTGAGTGCCTTTATTGTCCAAAGGAACAGACTAGATGGTGTGGTCAGTTCAGAGTTGTATTGTGAGCAGTCCTGGAAGGATGATATACGTATAATGCACTCTTAACTCAAATTGATAAAGCTTGTGCAGTGGTAAAGTGGGAGAACAGGGAGGGAGTAATTGAGGTGATATATAGGTTCAGAAGACAAGCGCAAATTAATAGGATGTACATTGTCACCAAGTGAATGCACCCACGTGACCACCACCCAGGTACAGAAATAGTCATCTGAAGGTACGGCCCTGCCTGTGGCCCTGTCACCATCCCTCTCCTCACATCCTACGTTTGCCTGTTAGTTTGTTTAAATAGACTCTTACAATATTAATATGTATTTGTTTGCATTTGATTTCTTTGCTCAACATTTTTGAGATTTATCCATGGCTTTACAAGTAGAGGTAGTTAGGTATTTTTCATTGTGCATTGGCTGGACCACAGAGTTTTGTTTGCTTAGTCTGTTTGATGGACAGTTGGTTTGTTTCTAGTTTGGGGCTGGAAGAATGCTGCAGTGAATACACACGTACGTGTGTTTAGATGCACATAAGTGTGAATTTCTGTTGCTATGGCCCTTTGTTGGTTTTTTGGGTCCTAGATATCTTCTTCCACATGACTTCTTGACTTTTTACCCAAGGAGAGATTACTTTTTGCTGGGAATCTGTAAAGGCCATGTGACTGAAGGGTTTGCACGGAGCCCTTCAAGAGGGTTGTGACTTACGGTCGTAAAAATGGGTGTATTTGGGATTCACATGCCCAAGTGAGGCATAACATGCATAGGAAGAGTGCAAAGTGTGCTGGGGAAATACAGGACTCTGACAGTCTGTAATGTGTATATTGTGGCAAGAAATGAATTAGAAAGGTAGGTTAGGGGCCAAGTCATGTAAGGGTTTGAATGCCTAGTGACAGAGTTTTAATTTTATTTGATACGCAGAGGAGAACGACCAAAGACTTAAGTGTTATTTGCTACTTATGGAATATGACTGATGTTACTGCTGCTTTTTAAGTTCAGGACATCTGCTGTGTAACTCTTATTTCCCATTTTGTGAATAGAAATCCAGTAACAATGTTAGAGTGAGCATGATCAATAATCCTAGTGAAGATATAAGTTACGAGAAAACCCAGATCTCCAGAGCAATCTGGGCTGCTCTCCAAACACAGACCTCCAACTCTGCTAAGAACTTCATCACAAAAATGGCCAAGGAGGAGACTGCAGAGGCCCTGGCTGCAGGAACTGACATCAGGGAGTTCTCCGTCGGGGTAAGTCTGTGTGTTGCATGAGGCTGCCTTGTTCTGTTATTTAAAGTTCATTCCTGTGGGCTGATTTGTCCTGTTCCTGTCGATGTCAGGATTTGTGATTGTAGTTCTGAGCTCAGAGATAACAATTCTGCGATTTTCCCTTTACTTCACTTTAAACTTACTAGGTTTCATGATGTGCATGCATGAGTTTATGTATGTTTTTAAGCACAAAGCCATTGGTTTTGTAAGTTTTTAAAAGGTAGATAGTGTTTGACTTGTTTGTAAAGCAAAGAAAAATATTTGTTTCAAGAGATTTAAGCTACTTAATGAGTTAGAGGCTTGTGTGTTCTTGATATATTTCCAGTAAAGTCCAAGTTAATTAATTTATATATTACATACTTTTGATTGGTGTGTAGTTTTACAATTTTTTATAAAATGATGAATGTATTTGATGTTTCAGTTAGAAAAAAGGTTCTCTCTTGAAATTAATAAGATTTCAAAATGCACAATAAAGGTACCATGAATTATAGTTTGCCAATTGAACCATCACATAAAGGACCAAGAAAAGGAAATAAGCAATTACTTGTTAAGTGGGAGGTTGGGAAAAAATGGGAGGAAATGTGGAAAATGGAGACATCATAATGTTAATTATTAAAATTAGTCATAACTTTCCACTAGAGCATTTTATGATTTATTCATGTGATTATTAATTTTTGTGGTTTTCTTAATAACAATTACTTTTCCTTAATAACGATTACTTTCCTAGGGCATGGATTTCAGTCTTTTTAAAGAGGTCTTTGAGTCTTCCAAAATGGATTTCATTTTGTCTCATGCCATGTACTGCAGGGATGTTCTAAAGCTGAAGAAAGGACAGAGGGCAGTGATCAGCAATGGAAGGGTGAGGATTTTGTCCTGAGACAAGGTTGCCTTCGAATTAGATTAGTGAACAGTCTTGGCAGCATTCTTCTCTGAAGCTAGTGAACTCTTCAACAGAGCTGCTTTTTCCAAAGGTGATTAGGGCTTATGCAGTGCTGATGATCATCGCTGCTCCCTTGTTTCAAAGGAAGTTTGCTCATTTGGACACAAATGTCCTTACTTGAAACTTTCCTCCTGTTTAGAGTTTTGTCCTGCAATTGTGTAAGACGGTGAGAGTGTGGTTGCTCTCAGAACATAAATTCCTAAGACCTTTGATGCATAAAGTGTTTGTTCCATATGGGGATTATGTTTTGGTTTGTGCAGTTTATATGAACTTAATTGGTTTATGCTTATAATACTTCATAAATATCTGCAGATGTGAAAATGAGACTAGGCAGATATACTAAACTTGAAACTCTTAACATTTAGGGTGAAATCTCTGGTATATACCATGGCATTTCTATTTTGACTTTTTTATTATATTTAGTGAGAATTAATGAAAATGATATTGCTATTTTATTTCAGTTTTCTTACTATAAAAATAGTGTAAAATATGCAAGTCTACACTCTGTTGAGTGTAGAGAAACTGATAAATGGATAGCCATGTGAGTTGATTTGGCTTTTATTTTCACTTTTTTCATTGATTTAACTTAGACATAAACATGTTTTGGGTCTGTAAAGTGATTTGGTTTGTAAGGTTGCCTGAGGGCAACCAAGGGCTTCTCTGCAGCCTGCTGATTTCAGCACTGACTACCCTGCTCTCTTTCACAGATCATTGGACCACTGGAGGACAGTGAATTCTTTAATCAAGATGATTTCCACCTCCTGGAAAATATCATCTTAAAAACTTCAGGACAGAAAATCAAATCTCATATTCAGCAGCTTCGGGTAGAAGAAGATGTGTAAGTTTTGCCATAGAAGAAGTTAATCAGTTCAAGTCATAGGGGCTGTGTTAATTTTACCTTCCTCATGCTCTTAAAAAAAAAAAAAAAAAATGTTAAACATCTATTCCAAGATGTTTTATCTCTAGCTTTAAAATATAATAATTGTCTTCATTTCACTTATTGTCTTCACTTATTTTTGCTTCCATTGAAATGAGTTTATTTTGCAGCAAGCTGTTTAAAGAACTGAATTAGTTCTCTCCATTTTGATTTTATTAAAAGTTTTTGATTGTGGAAAATTTCAGACATATGCAAAAGTAGAGGGGTGATTTTATTTCTTTGGAATACTTATGGAAAGACATACTTTTCCTCATTATCTCTTTAATTACCCTTCAGTTTCATTTTCGGGAAAAAAGGCAAATTGAGTGTTTCTTTTTTTTTATTTACTAATTATTGAATAATGAGTTGTTTTTGTTATGTAATCCAAAGGTGATGATGAGTTGATTATTATTGGTTCTTTATTGTTACTTTAATCCTTTTCAGTGTTATTACTAGCTTATATATTTTAATAAGTTATTTCTCAAAGGAAGAAAAGTAATTATTTGATTGGTCTATGTACCTGCTGTGTAACTAGAGCTCATATTCATATTCACATGGTTTTTGGCATTAAATATCAAATGGATGTGTAATTGGAGGATGTATTTTTATGTTTAATGTTGATGAGCCATGATACCTTTTTCCACAGAGGCTATACCATTTTACTTTCCCATCAGTAATGCATAAGCGTTCTGATTTCTCCATGTCCTCATCAGTATTTATTATTTTTATAATACCCATTCTAAATGGGTGTGGTATCTCCTTGTGGTTTGATTCATACTCCCATAATAATTAGTGATCTTGAACATCTTTTCATGTGCTTAATAGACCATTTGTCTAGCTGGGAAAACATCTGTCCAAGTCCTTTGCTCATTTTTAATTATTTTGTTGTTGAGTTGTAGGAATTCATCTATATTCTGGGTATCAATCCTGTATAGCTGTGTGATATGTAGATGTTTTTTCCCCACTCCATGGATTGACTTTTCACACTCTTGATAGTGTTGTTTGATGTATAGTTTGAGGATATAGAATTTTAAAGTTTTTTGTTTTTTCTTTTCTTCATCTATTTCATATAGCATGATGTTGCAGAGTTCAAGATGCATGTCTTAAGTGTTGACTTTGATAGCTACCAAAGTAGCCTCTTTACCAAGTTTTATGTGATACGAGAAGGAATCTTTTTTCATCTCAGCCAAACTGGGGTCACAGATAAAGAGGTTTTGTTCTACCTCATTTGGTGATCCTTGTTTTAGCCTGTGAAACACCTCCTGGATACAGGCCAGGAGCTAACCTATGACTTGAAGCCACCGTGTCACAGGCACAGGCTTGATTTGTTCTTGGACCACTCCCTCTCTGTCTCTGGAGCCTGTGGAGGAGTCCCTTGGAGTCCTTGTGGACTATATAATTGCCAGACTGTGTACAAGTGTTTACTTGTCTTGAAGCAACTAGGGATGTACTGCGTGGGTACTGGTGTATATAGACAATAAGGTAGCTTTGGGCTTCCTTGGTAGCTCAGTTGGTAAAGAATCCACCTGCAATGCAGGAGACCCTGGTTCGATTCCTAGGTCGGAAGATCTGCTGGAGAAGGGATAGGCTACCTGTTCCGGTATTCTTGGACTTTACTTGTGGCTCAACACCTGCAGTGTGGGAGACCTGGGCTTGATCCCTGGGTTGGGAAGATCACCTGGAGCAGGGAAAGGGTACCCACTCCAGTATTCTTGTCTGGAGAATTCCATGGACTGTATAGTCCATGGGTTGGCAAAGAGTCGGCTACAACTAAGCAACTTCCCCTTTCCCTTTCACTTTCAAGGTAGTTATGGGGCAGCCAAAAGATTGATGCTAAAACTTCTAGGGTTTTTCAGAGTGTCCTTGCTTGCCCCGGGTCTCCTTAGTGCCAGGACTGCTCCACCTTGGAGCGGCCCCTTGTGACAGCCACAGCTTTCGCGCCTGACCCAGACCTGCAGCCAAGAGGCCGTCCTCAGCTCCCTAAACCTCGGCTGTGACCTCTTTGATCAAGGTGCTCATCCCAGGCCATGTCAGTGTCCCTTGACGGATTTTGTGGCAGTGTTGACACGTCACAGGAAACAGATGACCTATTTTGTTTTGTTTTCAGAGTTAGTATTGAGAAGTACCAGGGGATGTAATTTGATACTCAGTGAGCGAGTGGGTGGGCTTGATTCTAGTTCAGATACACTCACAAATATACTCAGATAGATACATTTTAGCACCCTTAGAATTCAGTCCTTGTTCAGCAGACTAGAGCCTTTTTTTTCAGTCTCATGATGTAGTGCAAAATCTTCCTTGGTTGGAAATCAAGTTAGGAGGGGTGGGGAACACGAAATGCTTTTCTAAGTTGTTTACGGTAATGTTGATTGTAATAGATAATGATGTATCCATAAATAGAACGCTATGCAGTTACTGAAAATATTGATGTACCCCAACAAAATAACATTTATAATACAGTATTAAATGAAAAATCAGATCACTAAATAATATAGTACCACTTTTGTGTGTATAGATATATATATATATATTTTACAATATGGAAAAATTATGAGCTGAAATGTTTTCAACACTTATTTCTGAAATATGCTATTATTGTATATATCTCCATTTTCTCCTTAATATATTTTTTCCTGAATGTTTTTTTTGTAAGTTGTTACTCTAATGATCATAAAAAGTAATAATGTCATCTAGAAGAGGGTGAGGGAGCCATAGATGACCGGCAGCCTACTCTGGGCCAGGCTCTGAGCTAGGTGCTTTATTTTGTGTGTTTAGCCAGTGCTGCTTTTTTTTAAAATTTTTTACTTATTTTTTATTTTTTATTGTGTTGGTTTTGCCATACAATGACATGACACCACCATGGGTTTACATATGCTCCCCCTCCAGAACCCCCCTCCCTCCTCCCTCCCGATTCCCTCCCCCTGGGACATCTCGGTGCACCAGCCCCGAGCATCTAACCTGGGCTGGCGATTGATTTCACATATGATAATTAACATGTTTCAATGCCATTCTCCCAAATCATCCCACCCCTGCCCTCATCCACAGAGTCCACGAGTCTGTTCTATACATCTGCGTTCCTTTTGCTGTCTCGCATGCAGGGTTCTCGTTACCATCTTTCTAAATTCCATATATATGCGTTAGTATACTGTATTGTTGTTTTTCCTTCTGGCTTACTTCACTCTGGATAATGGGCTCGAGTTCCGTCCACCTGAGTAGAACTGCTTCAAATGAATTTTTTTTTAATGCTGAGTAATATTCTATTGTTTATAAGTACCACAGCTTTCTTATCCATTCGTCAGTTGATGGGCATCTAGGTTGCTTCCATGTCCTGGCTATTGTAAACAGTGCTGTGATGAACACTGGGGTACACGTGGCTCTTTCAATTCTGGTTTCCTTGGTGTATATGCCCAGCAGTGGGATTGCTGGGTCATATGGCAGGACTATTTGCAGCTTTTTAAGGAACCTCCACACTGTTTTCCATAGTGGCTGTACTAGTTTGCATTCCCACCACAGTGTAAGAGGGTTCCCTTTTCTCCACATCCTCTCCAGCATTTATTGTTTGTAGACTTCTGGATGGCAGCCATTCTGACTGGTGTAAAGTGGTACCTCATTGTGGTTTTGATTTGCATTTCTCTGATAATGAGTGATGTTGAGCATCTTTTCATGTGTTTGTTAGCCATTACAAGAGCCACTCCAAGTAGGTGTTACCTCCATTTCACATATGGAAGAATCAACACTTACTGCAGGGCTATCAAACTAATCAGTGACACAGATCTGTAGTTTTTTTTTCTCATGCCTATTGTACAAAGTTTATTTCTTCAAACCATGTCGTTGGCATTCAGTACTTAGGTTGATTGTAAGAGCTGGAAAACCTTCAGTCGGAGAGATGCTAAATTTTCACCAACCACATTTTTCAGGGCCAGTGACTTGGTAATGAAGGTGGACGCTCTCCTGTCAGCTCAACCAAAAGGAGATGCAAGAATCGAATACCAGTTTTTCGAAGACAGACACAGGTATAGAATCAGTGTTGAATTTATGCATATTTTTGTTTTCCTCAGCTCCTTTATTCTTCCATTTAAAGTATATTTGTAAGTGTGACATGTGGTTTTCTTATCTGTTGATATTCATGTGTAGAACTCATAACAGAGCTCAGTTGCATAAAAGTTGACATTTGTTTCTAAATCAATTTAAAGTAGTTCGGAATATACCCTTTGAGAAAACAGAGCATTTAATAAAGCAGATCAGCTTAATTTTATGATATTAAAGAATAAACAGTTGTTAGACCACTTGTCTTTTCATATTTTTTTAAAACCTGTCTTGTTTTCAATAAAATAAAATTAAGTGTAGCCTTATAAGGGAGCCTTTTGTCGTTTGTCTTTTTGTCTCTTGTTTTCCAGTTTTTTATTTTGAAAAGTTTCAAACTTGGAGAATAGTCCAAAGACTATTACAGTGGACACCCAAATATCTTTAACCTAGATTCACCAATTGTTGACACTGTGCCACATTTATCCATACGTATGTGTGTGTATAGTATATGTTTGCATAAAAACGTAACATGCATTCACATTTTTGGCAACTATTTGAAAGTATGTTGTTCAGTTCAGTCACTCAGTTGTGTACGATTCTTTGCGACCCCATAGACAGCAACACGCCAGACCTCGCTGTCCATCACCAGCTCCCGGAGTCTACCCAAACTCATGTCCATCGAGTTGGTGATGCCATCCAGCCATCTCATCCTCTGTTGTCCCCTTCTCCTCCTGCCCCCAATCCTTCCCAGCATCAGGGTCTTTTCAAATAAGTCAGCTCTTCGCATGAGGTGGCCAAAGTACTGGAGTTTCAGCTTCAACATCAGTCCTTCCAGAGAACACCCAGAACTGATCTCCTTTAGGATGGACTTGTTGGATCTCCTTGCGGTCCAAAGGACTCTCAAGAGTCTTCTCCAACACCACAGTTCAAAAGCACCAGTTCTTCGGCTCTCAGCTTTCTTTTTGGTCTAACACTCACATCCATACATGACTACTGGAAAAACCGTAGCTTTGACTAGATGGACCTTTGTTGGCGAAGTAATGTCTCTGCTTTTTATTATGCTGTCTAGGTTGGTCATAACTTTCCTTCCAAGGAGTAAGTGTCTTTTAATTTCATGGCTGCAGTCACCATCTGCATTGATTTTGGAGACCAGAAAAATAAAGTCAGCCACTGTTTCCCCGTCTATTTGCCATGAAGTGGTGGGACCAGATGCCATGACCTTAGTTTTCTGAATGTTGAGCTGTTAGCCAATTTTTTCACTCTCGTTTTTCGCTTTCATGAAGAGGCTCTTTAGTTCTTCTTCACTTTCTGCCATAAGGGTGGTGTCATCTGCATATCTGAGGTTATTGATATTTCTCCCAGCAATCTTGATTCCAGCTTGTGCTTGTAGACATTGTTATATATCATGCATAAATTCTTTGGCATCTGTCTCCTGAATTCTGGCAGTATCTGCAGCAATTTAAATCGCTGGCCTACCTCAGCCGTTTCACCTTGCTAAAGCAATGTTATGTAATGCCAGGCCATCCTCAGACTTCTCGGTAGCACAGTGGTGACCTTTTACAGCTGTGTGCTGTTCTGGCCCAGCTCACACTTTGCACTTAATTATGTGTCTCTTTAGTCTCTTCTAAGGTAGAACAGTTTGAGGGCTTTTTGTTTATTTGTTTTTTTAGTCGTTTATGACATGACTCTTAGGAGTCCAGGCCAGTTGTCTTGTGGAATGTCCCACAATCTGGGTTGTTTCTCATGATTATATTCAAGATTAACTTGTCTTAGGAAGAACTCCTGCAGTTGGTGTCTGCAGCACTTTCTTT
This sequence comes from Antilocapra americana, assembly GCA_007570785.1. Taxonomy (NCBI): domain Eukaryota; kingdom Metazoa; phylum Chordata; class Mammalia; order Artiodactyla; family Antilocapridae; genus Antilocapra; species Antilocapra americana. Next base: position 3,828,610 of record ML661353.1, on the reverse strand, counting down.
ACCAGTCAAGCGTATATCTCTTTGCACCTCAGAATCACCACAGATTCTTCTTTAGGTGCAGAAGCCTGCATACTACTGTTCTATGATTTTGATTTAATTGGTTTAGAGTAGATTGGACTTTGGTTTAATTGACCTGTGCTTTCTCACAGTCAGTCCTGTGGGGATAAAATTTGAACAGACTGTTGGCCATAAAATATTTGTTTAATTATGACACTCATGTCTAGGAGTACATTAATTCTCAAGAAACTTCCAAGTGTGATAAAAACTGGTTGTGAGAAGTTCTTTACAGTTTGAAAGCCATCTAAATGTCTAGCAATGAGGAATAGCTTAAGTAAACTACAGCAGGTTCACTGGCAAATTGAAGATCATTTCTTTTTCAGGATATTAATGTATAACAACATGGAAAAATCTTTGTCATAATTACAATTTCTGGAGGAAGGAATGAAGTCATTATAAGGTTGCTGATATCTTGTAGGTGCATCTGATCTTTATATAGGCATATAAGGAGGACTGTGTAGAAATATGTCATACAGTGGTTGAGTTGGGATGGTGAGGTTTTATGATTATTTCCTTTTTCTCTCTTTTGCAAATTTCTTGTAATATTGTTATATTTCTTTTACTATTTGAAAACATCAATTTCTTTTCTCCTTACAACCTTCTTGCCAAGAAATAGAAATTGGCATAATGTTCTGTAACTGTTAAAAACAAGCATCAGAAACTTTTAGAGGGTTTTGCAAACTTTGAGGTAGACATAGTCACGTAGTTGACCACCATGTAACCTTACTGTTTGAGATCTAAAGTTTTTTGGAAAATGCTGAGAGAGTTGATTAGTTTTGTTGGCTGTGTTGTCTTCCTGCCCCACCTTGCCACGAAATCAACTGTTTCCTATATTCCTCCATATTAATGTTTTATCTTTTTGATCTCTGTAGTGCAATTAAACTGAAACCCAAGGAAGGGGAGACGTACTTTGATGTTGTGGCTGTCATTGACCCTGTCACCAGAGAAGCACAGAGACTTGCCCCATTGCTTTTGGTAGGTACAACTGCAGAGGCAGTGCCCGTGTTTTGTCCCCATGTTAGGTAAGTGTGATTTTGACTGTGCACTAGAGCTGTGATCTCTAGGGATTTACCCAGTGCAGCCTTTATAGTATTTATTATCTTTGTGTTTTTTCTTGAGATACACATTTCTAAAGAGAAAATGTAAGCATTCTGTCTCAAGCATCAGTCGCTTTTGAGGAAAAATTTTTGTTGTCATCTGATTTCTTCTTTTAGGTTTTAACTCAGCTGATCAACATGAATCTAAGAGTGTTCATGAACTGCCAATCTAAACTTTCCGACATGCCATTAAAAAGGTAAAACCAACTGGCTAAGAAATCAACCCTTGGAACAAATTGCACTCGGTCTGAAAGCTGAAACTGGATGTAAAAGATCAAATGGATTTATATATGGCCATTGTGTTTGGGAAAAATCACTGATGAAGTTTTGCTAAGTTTCTAAGAACTAATCAAGAGTTAGAAGAACTTAGTATGAGTGTGGGAGCTGGGGACACAAGCGTTTCCCCTCCCCACAAAATGCAGGAAGGAATGACCTCCCCTCCTAACCCCACCATCCCTCCTCTCCTTGCACCTCCAACAACCACAGGACGTGTAGTTAGGGCAAGAGATGGTTTTGGAAACACTCTCTCACTGTGGTAGGAAGGGCTTCCAAATCTAGTTTGTCTTAAGTCAGTTGTTTACCTGTATAGATGTGTATAAGCTCAAAGTTGGGGTTGCATTAAAAAAAAAAGTTTAACATCTTTTCTTTTCCATTTTAGCTTTTACCGTTATGTCTTGGAACCAGAGATTTCTTTTACTTCAGACAATAGTTTTACTAAGGGTCCAATAGCAAAATTTTTGGATATGCCACAGTCTCCTCTGTTTACTCTGAACTTGAACACACCTGAGAGTTGGATGGTAGAGTCTGTCAGAACACCATATGACCTTGATAATATTTATTTAGAAGAGGTAAGAGTATCATTGCTTCCCAGTATCTAATACCACATAACCCTGTTGAAGATGTTGTTATGGTAGTTTCTGATAATCTCCCTACAGTCGTAGGGGTGCTTCTGAAACAGTAGTGTTCAAATAACATCCTTGTTGAGATCTATATCACATACCATAAAATTCACCCTTTTAAAGTATACAGCTCAGCAGTTTTAGTATATTCAGAGTTGTACAGCCATCACCACTATCTAATTTTAGAAAATTTCCAACACCCCTAAAACTAACTCCATTCAGTTCAGTTCAGTCGCTCAGTCGTGTCGAATTCTTTGCGGCCCCATGGACAGCAGTACACCAGGCCTCCCTGTCCATCACCAACTCCCAGAGTTTACTCAAACTCATGTCCGTTGAGTCAATGATGCCATCCAACCATCTCATCCTTTGTTGTCCCCTTCTCCTCCTGCCTACAATCTTTATCAGCATCAGGGTCTTTTCCAGTGAGTCAGTTCTTTGCATCAGGTGGCCAAAGTATTGGAGCTTCAGTATCAGTCCTTGCAATGAATATTCAGGACTGATTTCCTTTTGGATGGACTGCTTGGATCTCCTTGCAGTCCAAAGGACTCTCAAGAGTCTTCTTCAACACCACAGTTCAAAAGGATCAATCCTTCGGTGCTCAGCTTTCTCTGTGGTTCAACTCTCACATCCATACATAACTATTGGAAAAACCATAGCCTTGACTAGACGGACCTTTGTTGGCAAAGTAATTGTCTCTGCTTTTTAATATGCTCTCTAGGTTGGTCATAACTTTCCTTCCAAGGAGTAAGCATCTTTAACTTCATGGCTGCAATCACCATCTGCAGTGATTTTGGAGCCGAAGAAAATAACCTCTCTCACTGTTTCCACTGTTTCCCCATCTATTTGCCATGAAGAGATGGGACCAGATGCCATGATCTTAGTTTTCTGAATGTTGAGCTTTAAAACAACTTTTTCACTCTCCTTGATGAAAGCGAAAACTTTCATCAAGAGACTCTTTAGTTCTTCACTTCTGTAATAAGGGTGGTGTCATCTGCATATCTGAGGTTATTGATATTTCTCCGAGTGATCTTGATTCCAGCTTGTGCTTCATCCAGCCCAATGTTTCTCATGATGTACTTTGCATGTTAAGTTAAATAAGCAGGATGACAATATACAGCCTTGATGTACTCCTTTTCCTATTTGGAACCAGCTTGTTCCATGTCCAGTTCTAACTTGCTTCCTGACTTGCATACAGGTTTCTCAAGAAGCAGGTCAAGTGGTCTGGTATTCCCATCTCTTTCAGAATTTTCCACAGTTTATTGTGATCCACACAGTCAAAGGCTTTGGCATAGTCAATAAATCAGAAAGAGATGTTTCTCTGGAACTCTCCTGCTTTTTTAGTGACCCAGCAGATGTTGGCAATTTGATCTCTGATTCCTCTGCCTTTTCTAAAACCAGCTTGAACAACTGGAAGTTCACGGTTCACGATTTCTGAAGCCTGACTTGGAGAATTTTGAGCATCACTTTACTAGTGTGTGACATGAGTGCAATTGTGCATTAGTTTGAGCATTCTTTGGCATTGCCTTTCTTTGGGATAGGAATGAAAACTGACCTTTTCCAGTCCTGTGGCCACTGCTGAGTTTCCCAAATTTGCTGACATATTGAGTGCAGCACTTTCACAGCATCATCTTTTAGGATTTGAAATAGCTCAACTGGAACTCCATCACCTCCACGAGCTTTGTTCATAGTGATGCTTCCTAAGGCCCGCTTGACTTTAGATTCCAGGATGTCTGGCTCTAGGTGAGTGATCACAGCATCATGATTATCTGGGTCATGAAGATCCTTTTTGTACAGTTCTTCTGTATATTCTTGCCACTTCTTAATCTCTTCTGCTTCTGTTAGATCCATACCATTTCTGTCCTTCATTGAGCCCATCTTTGCATGAAATGTTCCCTTGGTATCTCTAATTTTTTTGGAAGAGATCTCTAGTTTTTCCTATTCTATTATTTCCTCTATTTCTTTGCATTGATCGTTGAGGAAGGCTTTCTTATCTCTTCTTGCTATTCTTTGGAACTCTGCATTCAAATGGGTATATCTTTCCTTTTCACTTCTCTTCTTTTCACAGCTATTTGTAAGGCCTCCTCAGACAGCCATTTTGCTTTTCTGCATTTCATTTTCTTAGAGATAGTCTTGATCCCTGTCTCCTGTACAGTGTTCATCACTGTACAGGAGTCCGTAGTTCATCAGGCACTCTATCAGATCTAGTCCCTTAAATCTATTTCTCACTTCCACTGTATAATCATAAGGGATTTGATTTAGGTCATACCTGAATGGTCTGGTGGTTTTCTCCACTTTTTTCAGTTTAAGTCTGAATTTGGCAGTAAGAGTTCATGATCCGAGCCACAATCAGCTCCCGGTCTTGTTTTTGCTGACTGTATAGAGCTTCTTCCTCTTTGGCTGCAAAGAATATAATCAGTCTGATTTCGGTGTTGACCATCTGGTGACGTCCATGTGTAGAGTCTTCTCTTGTTTGTTGGAAGAGGGTGTTTGCTATGACCTGTGGGTTTTCTCTTGGCAAAACTCTATTAGCCTTTGTCCTCCTTCATTGTTTACTCCAAGGCCAAATTTGCCTCTTACTCCAGGTGTTTCTTGACTTCCTACTTTTGCATTCCAGTCCCCTATAATGAAAAGGACATCTATTTTGGGTGTTAGTTCTAAAAGGTCTTGTAGGTCTTCATAAAACTGTTCAACTTCAGCTTCTTCAGTGTTACTGGTCAGGGCATAGACTTGGATTACCGTGATATTGAATGGTTTGCCTTGGAAACGAACAGAGATCATTCTGTCACTTTTGAGATTGCATCTAAGTACTGCAATTCGGACTCTCTTGTTGACTATGATGGCTACTCCATTTCTTCTAAGGTGTTCCTGCCCACAGTAGTAGATATAATGGTCATCTGAATTAAATTCATCCATTCCAGTCCATCTTAGTTCTCTGATTCCTAGAATGTTGACATTCACTCTTGCCATCTCCTGTTTGACCACTTCCAGTTTGCCTTGATTCATGGACCTAACGCTCCAGGTTCCTACACAATATTGCTCTTTATAGCATTGGACCTTGCTTCCATCACCAGTCACATCCACACCAGTTTTCAGTGTATCTCATCGATTTGGTGAGCATACTTCTCAGATATATTGTTTTTGCCACGATTTAGAAAACTGTAGTGGCTCAGACCAGTAGCAGGTCATCAAACAGTAATCATGACCTTTTCTGGTGCAAGTTTGGCTTTGGGAAGTACTTTGGAGCTTCTTCTCGGTCCAGTCACTGAGCCTGTCATCGCCAGTTGTCATATACAATCCACTTTTTGTTGCATGCCACAATCCGATCGATAAATGGTTTGTTGTTTTGTGTAGAGTGAGAGAAGATGATACTTCAAAACAATGTTTTTTGATGTGCAGTCATGAGGTACCCACTTACCAAGCTTTTTCACTTTTCCAATTTTCTTCAAATGCCGAACGACTGTAACATTGTCGACATTGAGTTCTTTGACAACTTCTTATTGCTTGTATGAGGATCAGCTTCTGTGGTGTCTCTCCATCGGTCGTTGTCAACTTCCAGTGGCTGGCCACTAGGCTCCTCATCTTCAAGTCTCTTGTCTCTTTTGTAAAACTTTTTGGGCCACCACTCAACTGTACGTTCGTTAGCCGTTCCTGGGCCAAGTGCGATGTTGATGTTGTAAGTTGTCTCCACTGCTTTACAACCCATTTTGAATGCAAATAAGAAGATTGCTTGAATTTGCTTTTTGTCTAACATCATTTCTCTAATCTAAAATAAATATAAAATAAATAGGAAGTAATAAGTCATTAGCAAAAAAATAAGATGAGAAATGAGCATTAAAATAATGTATAATGTAACCACATTTATTTAGAATATATTCTGATATCACACAACAAATTTCAACAACGCAAAATTGCAGTTACTTTTGTGCCAACCTAATAGGTAAAGCAAGCTGCCCCAAGATTTTGTAATGATACCATATTTTCTGCAAGCAGTTAGCAATAGTTTAGGCAGTTGGTTTTATGCCACTGTGGAACCGTTAAATATATCTTGGGTCAGTCAGTGAGTCAGTTCAGTCGCTCAGTCCCGAATCTTTGCGACCCCATGAACTGCAGCATGCCAGCCCTCCCTGTCCATCACCAACTCCCGAAGTCTACCCAAACCCATGTCCGTTGAGTCGGTGATGCCTTCCAGCTATCTCATCCTCTGTCGTCCCCTTCTCCTCCTGCCCCCAATCCTTCCCAGCATCAGGGTCTTTTCCAATGAGTCAGCTTTTCACATGAGGTGGCCAAAGTATTGGAGTTTTCGCTTTGACATCAGTCCTTCCAATGAACACTCAGGACTGATCTCCTTTAGGATGGACTTGTTGGATCTCCTTGGGTATTTGCAAATACCCAAATATCTTGGATATTTGCATTTAAAACAGCAGTGTTTTCAGCTTTCTTCTAAAGGCAAGGTGAATTCGCATTTTTGTCAGATGTTTTTCTGATGTTTTGCATCATTTCTTTTTCTCATATAAATTAATCCTTATAGGAGTGTCTTACCTATCTTCTCCATTATTTGCTTTTAAATATATTCATTCTTTCAGAAATTTTATGTGATTTTTTTTCCCCAATACTACCTTCCTAGATTAACATCTTATCCTCTCCTCTGTACTTTTGTTGTTTTTTTTTTTCCTCTGTACTGTTGGAAAAACCTCCTTACTGTTGTTCTATGTCCTTTTTCCTGCCTCTCCTTCCAACCCACCAAACTCAAATTTTTGAGTTTCTAAAATTGTGTATGCTCATTAACTACCAGCACAGTCAAGATACCAGAGCATTTCTATCACTCCACAAAGTTCTCTCATGCCCTTTGCAGGTAATCCCCTCCTTTTCCCCCAGGCCACAGGCAGCAGCTGATCTTTTCATCACTGTAGTTTTACCTTTTCTTGCATTTTTTATGAATATGATTATATGATATGTAGCCCTTTATGTCTGATTTCGTTCACTTTGCAGAGTGCATTTGAGATTCATCTGTGTTGCATGTATCACTTGATTGTTTCTTTTTATTGCTGAGTAGTCTTCAGGTGGTGATTTAATTTTGATATTGCAGGTGGACAGCATCGTGGCTGCTGAGTATGAGCTGGAGTACCTGTTGCTGGAAGGTCACTGCTATGACATCACTACCGGCCAGCCCCCCCGGGGGCTGCAGTTTACATTAGGGACTTCAGCCAAGCCAGTCATTGTGGATACCATTGTTATGGCTAATCTGGTAAATAACAGTACATCAGGTGGGGATACCGAGTCACGTTAATTTGGGCCCTACAGTTTATGATGGAGCAGTTAGCATTCTGAACATGAGTGAGATTAAAGTTCATGATGGACTGAATTTGGTCAATATAAAAATCATCAGTTTAGTTAAACTTGTAGATTGGAATCACATGGCATCTTAAAAGAAAACATGCTAGAATATTTTACTCTAACCAAATTGGCTCCTGAAAGTGTGTTGCCTGTGAGCCAATAACCTTTTTCTCTTTTTGGAAATTTGAAGTGTATTCACAAATTACATACTGCTTCTTTACTGAAGTACAGCTAAAGGACAGGCATCTTGGCTTGACAGGCCTGTATTTTGCTAGTGTCTCTAATATGTGGGTTTTAAGAATTGCATTAGTTTAACTATCTTATTTAAAATAAAGTTGACTGACATTTCAAAAAAGAAATAGCTGACCCTCAGAAACAGCATTTTGATGTTTCCAAGAGGACTAAAATTTGTCTTGTCTTCTGGCCCTAGGGCTATTTTCAGTTAAAAGCCAACCCAGGAGCTTGGATTCTCAGACTAAGAAAGGGACGTTCTGAAGATATTTACAGAATCTACAGGTAGGATTAAATGATACAACTGCATTTTTTCAGAACATTCTGCAGTATGAATCAGCTTGAATTGAATAGTACACTGGCAGTTAGGCAATTAGAATTTACTTTGTAATTGTATATGCTTTTCCAGAAAATGAAATGTGGAAGGATTGTTGGGGTATAATTGAACAGTAAACAGTATTAACTACTAACAATACATGTAATCAAGTTTGGCTTCAGTCATTCTTTTGTGCTAACTATCCCAGAACCAAATCATTCTGTCAACTGTGATGAAAACCATAGGCAGATGAGAAAGGAGTCATTTTTAGGAAGGAGAAAAGAAATGAAGAACAATTCAGACTTTTCAACCCAGGGCAGTATATTTCTCTGCCCTGAATGAGTTGCAGATTGACCAGACGTGTAGGCTTTGGTCTTGGAACCTTGGTGCGAGCACTTGTCTTTCTAGGTCTGAGAAAGTATGGGAGTACTCCCAGCACGTGTCGTCAGTAGCCTGCTTTTTTGCTTTAAGGTTTGTTACAAGGGACTGTTAGTTTAAAGAAATTATACTGTCTTCTTAAAAGGTGTGGTCTAAATTCTGTTTAACACAATTTAAGTTAGTCTTAAGCTATGTGAGAAGACTTCATGCCAGTTCATTTTGGGAATGATTTCCATTAGTTATTTGAAAACAGCATCGTGTTGTGTCCTCAACTTAGCTTTATAGAATCTTATCTGACACACGTGAAAGCAGTGTGAATTTCTGCATATTTCTTACCAAGAAAATAGAAGATTTTTGTATTATATCTTCATTGGACAGAGTAGGGTTTTCTCCAATTAATGTTCTCCCCAAATATGGTTTTAAAGAATTTTAGTACTGTCATTAAGAGCTTATCTGTTGTCTTTCTAAACCCTGTCCCATCTGTGTGCCCTTTTCCTAACCACTCTTCCCTCTAGGGTGTGTGGGCGTCTTCTCCACCTAGCAGTTGAGGGCTCTCTTCCTTCTGTGCTTCCTGGGCTCTGGAATGTTCCATGCTCTCTGTCAGAATCTCACCTTTGCCCACGAACTCTGGTCTCTGTTGGATGACAGTGAATTCAGTGAATTCATATTTTTTCATGGCTTTATATAGTTAGCATCTTAGAAATTGGTGACTAGAAATTTTAGACATTATCGTTGATTAGGAGGGAAGTACTCTTTTCAAATTTTCTTCCTCTGCTCTGTCTGCTTGCAAACAGAACTTGTTTTAGTTCTTCCTGCAGAGTATGATGCTAGATTGAGTACATGGCCTGGACTTGGCTGTGTGCCTCCAGGAAGGACAGAGTCGAAGCCTTTACAGAACTCTGAAGTAGAGCTATGTCTTGCTGTGCAAGTAATGCGTGCATGCGCACTCAGTCATGTCCGACTCTTTGCGACCCAGTGGACTATAGCCTGCCAGGCCCCTGTGCCCATGGAATTTCCTAGGCAAGAATATTGGAGTGGGTTGCCATCATATTCTTGTCAGCACTGGGAGCCTCTCAGTGTATGGAAGGTGATTCAGTGAGGGGTTCAAGAAGGAAGTTTGGGCTGTGACCATATTCAACATGTAAGGGTAGAGATTTTGACAAGCGCCTCTGTGTTGCTTAAAGGGGTTTTCTGGAGGTTGTGAGAAAATAATTTGTCCTTTATGATGAAGATGGTGGAAAAATATAGCAGGTTGATGTAAGTTCATTTACTGCAACTTGAGAATTATGATTTGTGATACCTGCCTTCCTTTCTTCTTTTCTAAGTCACGACGGGACAGATTCTCCACCTGATGCTGATGAAGTTGTTGTTGTCCTCAACAACTTCAAGAGCAAAATTATTAAAGTGAAGGTGAGTTTGGTATATTAAGGCAGCCACTTTATTATAGTTGATAAAAGCAGCAGGGACTTGGTCTTTAGTAGCTGTTATATAAAAATATGTATGTTTAAACCAGCCCCAAACTATATGAGGTGATGGGATGTGTTAACTCCAGAAAAAATGTTGTTACGGTGAAAACGTTAGTCACACAGTTGTGTCCTACTCTTTGTGATTCCATGGACTGCAGCCTGTCCCACTCCTCTATCCATGGAATTCTCCAGGCGAGAGTACTGAAGTGAGTTCCCATTTCCTCCAGGGGCTCTTCCCTACCTGGGGATCAAACCTAAGTCTCCAGCATTTCAGGCAGATTCTTTACCAACTGAGCCACCAGGGAAGCCTGATGATTTCACAGTATAGACCTGTACCAGATCCTCACGTCCTGCACTTTAAATTTACGCAGTGTTACTTGTCAGTATATCTCAGTGAAGCTGAAGAGAAAGGAAAGAAACCCACCCAAGACTAATTCACCTTTGGGATTTTACTATAGCTTTATAGAAATGCGGCTTGAAATGCAAAGTATATTTTGTAAATACAAGTTTATGGCTTTCTTCAGCTGAGAGCTTGCGCCTTTTGGGTTATCTCATTGAGCAGAGCAAGTCTTGTTTTACATGAAATGTTTTCATAGATACTGCTTGTTTGTACAGTCACAGTTCACATTATTTTTTGAAAACTGGAAAGAATGCCAATGAGAATTTCAGCAACAATAATAAATGGTGGTAGCCTTATTTAATTTCTTCTTTTACTTTCTGTTCATAGAACTTTGAAATTCCTAGTACATTATATTCAAATAAAAGATATTATGAGGCAGTCATTATACTCTAAAATCTAAAGCAGACCACACATGGTTGAGCAGAAAAATGATCCCTGTGCTCTCGAGAAGTTTTTCCCCTGTTTGTATTAGTCAGTCCTCAAACGAGACTGTCCCGTGCGATGACTCCTTCCTGGCAGCTGGAGCATGTGCACGCTGTACTCCCTGCCTAGACCCAGAGTTAGCCTGGTGAACTGCATTTCGGTTTTTACTTAAACTGTAAGGTTCTTTGCCCATTTTCAAACTAGAGACAGTTACTGTCTAGTTACAAGAGGTTGCTATTGCCTCATTAAGATTTTAATGTGGTATGATGAGCATAGTTCTGTTGAATGTGTCTGGACTCAATCAACAAAATTCAGCATTCATGTTCTGTTGACTGTGTCTGGACTCGGAGTATGTTATATCTGCTCACAGGAGAATTCACTCTGTGGTGTGGTCAGTATTCAGTGAGCATCCCGTGAAGATCAGTTCAGTGCCTCCTCAACCCAGTAGGGGGAGTGAGATTCATCACATGTGACTGATTGCAGGTTCAGAAGAAGGCAGACATGGTGAATGAGGACTTGCTGAGCGATGGGACTAATGAGAATGAATCTGGATTTTGGGACTCCTTCAAATGGTAAATTGGCATCAGAAAGAAGTGATGTTTTTAAGGAAAAACTGAGATATAAAAGCCATCCCTCCCTTCTTTTGAATATAGTAATCCTGTCTGGGCTTTTCAGATTCTGCTCTTTGCATCCACTTGTGTGTAGAGTAGATGGATGTTTCCCACTGAATAATTGAAAGACGTTAGTGTCCCCTCATAGTGGAGTTACTTCTGTGCCTGACTTCCTAACTCCTGTTGAATTTTTCCTGCTCTTTGGAGAGTTGAGTGATAATTGCTCATTTAACTTTCCATTGTTTTTTTCGCGTTCTAGTGGACTAGTCCAATCTCCTGAAGCTCCACAAGGCCCTGTGGGCAGCCTCCCTCTCTTTGTCCTGGTGGGAAGCACCATCTCCTTCCCCTTCCCTTAAAGGGCAACATGTCTATACCAGCATTTCAAGTATTCTTGTTTTTACCTTCCTTATTACAGGGGCTTTACAGGAGGACAGAAGACCGAGGAAGTGAAACAAGACAAAGATGACATAATTAACATCTTCTCTGTTGCATCTGGTCATCTCTATGAAAGATTTCTTCGGTTAGTCATGTTTGGTTATTTCAGTATATATGCATGAATTTGTCATGTTGTTCTTTAGCGAGTACATGTTTTATGGGATTCTGCCCATTATGCTTCTTTGTATTTGAGGCACTCTAAGGATTGTGTATGGGTGACTGTATATACTTAACATTTGTTTTGATTTGGCCAACCTCATGAAATGGGCTATATAGTAAATGAATCTGTATAGCTATTATAAGGTTATAAACCTTTAAAACTGCTGTGTGCACATTATAAAGAGTGGTTTTTCATTGTCCACCAAGCATTGCCTGAGGTTAACGTAGAGAATAGAGGTGGAATAGGGCCATGGACCTGCCTTCTGATGATTTGTAGGATTTTAGAGCCAGGAGGGATCTTAGCTGTGTTTTATAGACAGACTGAGACTCGGAGGGTAGCAGGACTCGGCTGAGGTCACGTAGCCAGGGTCGAGGGGAGGCACCGGCTTGGCTGGTGAATGCAGCAGTCACCGGGGGAAAGCCCTCAGGGCTGCCTTGTAGTCAGTGGTCAGGAGGGCTTGGCTATGAATATGCACCTGTGCCTGACAGTGACTTTCCTAATGCCAGGGTTCTTTTTTGCTTTTAATTTTCCACTACAAATCTAGCATAGCAAATAATCAGGATGTCGTTTTACTCATGTTTAACTGTCACATTCCCAAGAAATAATATCTGACCTAGAATTGTAATGTCAGATGTTAATAACCACTGAATTTAATTAAAGTCCTTGACTCAAAATTTCTTTCTTTCTGTTTTCCAGGTAGGGAACCCTGAAGCTGTGATCATTTGCCATCCCCTTCCCTCGGCCTTCTCTCCTCCCTGGCTGGGCTCCCTGGCGTAGGCTGTGAGAGGCAGTGCTATTACACAGAGCTGCTGAGGCTTCACCGACTTTCTTTTTTAGAGTGATGTAGTCCTTAAACACAACCTCCGTGATTCCTCTGTACCATAATTAATGTGTCAGTTCATAAAGTAGTTCATTTTAAGGTGCAACGTAATTAGAACACATGCCTCTATCAGTCTGGTACATTTTTATAGATAATAAGTACTTCTTTCTCATCCAGTGATGACTCTATAAAATGAGTAAGTGCAATTTTCCATTTTCCACTATTCAGGGTCTCTCTTTGCCTAACTAAGCCATCAGTTAGCTCTGCCATAAAGAACATTGAGTCTAGTGATTGACTTTACTTGATTTTGTTGAGATTAAAAAGATTTGAATGATTGTTATTATTGTTTGCTTTTGTTTGACAGCATAATGATGCTATCGGTACTGAAGAATACCAAGACTCCTGTGAAATTCTGGTTCTTAAAGAATTATTTGTCCCCCACGTTTAAGGTTTGTTCCTTAGGCTTTGGAAAGGAAAGCATTCTTACTAAGGAGATGCATACAGCGCAATATACTGTTTACTACACCTACTTTTTCTGTGTCTTTAAAAATTTTTTCCTTTTATTGGGTTACTGTAATTCACCTGCATAATTATATGTTGATTATTCTCCCCCCTGTCTGTTTGGGGGGAATAGTTGTTATAAAACTGAACACAGAATTACGACTTGGTTGAAGCTTGGATAACATAAGAGGAGAGTCTGTTTCTTCTGTTTTGATGAAGTAATATTTCTCTTCAAGCATGAATGTCCTCATTTAATGAGAAAGCACAGTACTGGCTCCAATGAGAAGGATGGTTTGTTCTGTTTTGAACAACTGTACTCAGTGATCTGTGGAAGTAATGTATCATCTGTGCAAAGCAAAAACACACATGGAAAGTTTAGAAAGTTTTCTGCTTTGTTTTTATCAGTATCTGTCATCCAAATTGATTTATTTGCATCTTTTTCTTTGTTGTTCTGTAGAATTTACTAAGCAACTTTTAATACATTCAGTAATATCTTCCTAGATAAATAATTCACTTCTGGTCCCCTAGGGTACTTATATTTAGAATCTGAAAGACTTGATGGCAACAAACTTGTTCAGAGTATTTGGGTTTGCCATGTCATTCCCTGGATTAGACCTAGTGGTGAGAAAGGCTTAAAATCAAGCTCAAAAAAAATGTTTTACTGAAATCAAGTTTAGACAAATTCCATTTCCCTTAAATAAACACACACATAAATTAATTACATAAAAGCCTTCACTGAAAGATTTCTGGTCATCTCATGTGTGATTAGAAATCATAAAAAACGGAGATTTGGCACAAGTTTGTATGTATTCTCTACGTAGTCACAAGTTAGGGTCACATCTCTTCATTAGATGCTGATACAGTAAATGTGTTTTACTTGTGCCGTAATTGTGGTTTGTTGACTGACTTGTTTTTCTTAATCAGAGTAAATGATTGTTGTTCCCTCTGTCTGCAAATAGGAGTTTATACCTTATATGGCAGACAAATACAATTTTCAGTATGAACTTGTTCAGTACAAATGGCCGCGGTGGCTTCACCAGCAGACTGAGAAGCAGCGCATCATCTGGGGTTACAAGATCCTCTTCCTGGATGTGCTATTCCCACTGGTTGTTGACAAGTTCCTGTTTGTGGATGCGGATCAGGTGAGCTCTTAAAGGCTGGATTTCAGCAGTACAAATTAAAGGCCTTAGACTTCCTTTTCCTTTTTAAATGATTTTATCTTTCCAATTGTGGAAAAATACACACTTATTTTACATTATTTAGAATATATGACTCTATTTGCAGAACAGCAATAGAGACACAGATGTTGACAACAGACTTACGAATATAGCTGGGCTGGAGGGGAAGAAGGAGAGGGTGGGAGGTATGGAGAGAGTAACATGGAGACATACATTACCTTATGTAAAATAGAGAGCCAATGGGAATTTGCTGTATGACTCAGGGAGCTCATACTGGGGCTCGATAATAACCTAGAGGGTTGGGATGGGGAGGGAGGTGGGAGGGATGTTCGAGTGGGACGGGACGTGGATAAACCTATGGCTGATTTAAGTTGATGTTTGGTAGAAACCAACGGAGTACTATAAAGCAATTATCCTTCAATTAAAAAGAGAAAAAAAAATATATGGAAAGGTATCACCAGATGTGATCACTTTTAAAATTTGCATTCAGTGTATCCCCTTTTATCTTTTCTCCTGTGCCTCTTTTATGTAGTTGTGATTACATCATTTGTGTAGTTTTGTATCTTAAATTTAGCTCATGTAATATACAAACTGAAATTGAAAAATTTGCTGGTTTAACGTAACACTGCTTGCTGTCATCTCCAGTCATTTGCCCCAAAGCTAGGAGTTATTGCCGTGGGTAAGAGAGGGGGTTGGTGCCTGGGCTTGACCATATGGAACTCTTCAGATGGTCTTCCTGCTATCAGGGAGACAGCCGACTTAATTAAAAGGAACACACAAATTTTAGAGTGTACACGCTCAAAAAGTATAAATATACTTCTGCCCTACAGCCTTTACCCTTATCCTGAACTATCTAAAACCTGAGTTCCTCATCTGAGTAGAAGTGATGTAATGTGTGCAGAAGTCATTTGGACAAAAATCATCCAGCTCTTGGGAATTCTGCCCCCCCTGGCTCATTTATATCACAAGTGGCTCAACATGAAGCCTGCATTCCTAGTTCTACAATCACATTTCATGCCTGCTCAGCACTTACTGTGTGCCAGGCATCATTCTCCCATCTGTCCATACCCAAGTTCATGTAATCCTCCCAACAAGCCTGTGAGATCTCCATTGTAGATCCAGAAACTGAGTTACAGAGAGGCAACACAACGTAAATCTGTTTTACTTCTGCTTTTTTTTTTGAATACTTGGAGTCCTGTGTCCCAAGCACTAGGTAATCATCTTACATGCTAGTGAGGGCAGTCAGCCTAATCAAGAAGCCAGGCTTGAGCTGGCTTTGCTGCCTGTGCCATCAATGAGTCCCTGAGCTACCCTCAGCATTTTTAGGAAACTGCTCTCTGCATGGGTGTAAAACAAGTGACTGTGATCCTTTCTTCTTCAGATTGTACGAACAGATTTGAAAGAGTTAAGAGATTTCAATCTGGATGGTGCTCCTTATGGTTACACTCCTTTCTGTGACAGCCGCAGAGAGATGGATGGCTACAGGTTCTGGAAGTCAGGGTACTGGGCCAGTCACTTAGCTGGGCGAAAGTACCATATCAGGTACTGAAAATGTTATAGTTTGACTTTCATTTCTTTAAAATTAATTTTGCATATTTAAGATTGTGAGTAGGTAATATGTTAATGTGGTTCAAATATAAGAACTATAGAAATAGTTCTGTAATAAGTTCAAAAATAAGAACTATATAGTGAAAAGCTGCCCCATTCTGTCTACTTACTGTGTCTCCTTCTGGAGTTTTTAATTCTTAGGTAAAAAACTGGGGCTTCTTTTTTTACACAAAATAAATCCTACCTTATTTGCAGTTTTGTGCTTTGCTTTTTTAACTTAATGTTTCTAGTAGACCTTACATTAACCTGTAGAGAGAGACCTTTTTCCTTTTTGTATCAACATTATTTATTATTCTAGTATATGTATCATTGTGGTCTTGCTATGACATTTCCCAGGCAAGAATACTGGGGTGGGTTGCCATTTCCTTCTCTGGCGGATCTTCCCAACCCAGGGATCAAACACTCATCTCCTGCAGTGGCAGGCGGGTTCTTTTACCACTGAGCCACACAATTTTGTATATTTCAAATATACCTATAGAATACATTTCTAAAACTCCTAGGTTAAACAGTGTGTGTATTTGTTGTACATCTGTTGTTTCTGTATATTATCTTCCCTGGGAAAAGTGATTTGGAGAGTAGGGAAATCTGTAGGAAGCAACATGTATAGAGATAAATGTTGGGATGTTGGTGATTTAAGTATTGTACTGTATGCCCTTGGTCCTAAGGAACTCTAACACTTGGTTGGTTATCAAACCTGCTGACATTTGCTAGAAACTGTCTTTTGTCAGAGATTATTTCCTTTGGAACAGTGACAAAATGAGCTTGTGGTACCAGAATATGGGTTTTGTAATCACTTCCTTGGAGTGAGTGTGAGCTCCACTGTAAAGCCCCAGCTTACCTTTTCCATGAGAAACCAGAATGTTGGGCTAGTGATCTGTTCTATTAATCAGCAGGGTTACTTTTCTGTCAAATCCGTGGTTATAACAAATGGATTTTCTCTCTCCAGTGCACTGTATGTCGTGGATCTGAAGAAGTTTAGGAAAATAGCAGCTGGGGACAGACTCAGGGGACAGTACCAAGGTCTGAGCCAGGATCCTAACAGCCTTTCAAATCTTGACCAAGTAAGTGGCCACTGTTTTTGGTTAACAGTTTTGGTAATGGGTGTGCAGTGTTGTGTCGGAAAACGAAGTAGTATTTGCTTCTTGTTTCTCTCTGTTGGGATAGTGTTTTGTTTCTTCGTGGAAGGGATTTTGTGTTTAGTGTGTGTGTGTGTGTGTGATTTTTATTTGCCCTTAAACGAGGACACAGTGGTAAAAAATATGATAGGCCTGATGTTGGTTTGGGGAGGGAGATGCAAGGAGGGCGCTGCCGTATCTTCTCATTTTGTATCCAGCTAAGTTGATAGATTTGTTCCTCTGCCTGCTAGGGTCAGTTTGTTTCTCTTCTTTAGGAACTATCACAGCACAGGATATAGTATTGTTATTTCTCTTTTTTCTATATCAAAAAGCATGTTTTTTTTTTTAAAGAAGTTTAGCTGAATCACTATTTATTAATGCTAAACATTTTTTAGAGGTGAGATTATAGTTTGTGCTTTAGGTACATAGTTTCACATACTTTGTTTTGCTTAAGTCTGCTTTAAACATTTTTAAACCTTTATTATGATATTTAGCACCCATAAATAAGAGTGTACGAAACAAAATATATAAATACATATTCATATGCATCAGTGAAATACCACACAGCACACACCCATGCACTGCCACCCAGTTTAGGAAATTCAATGTTCTTAGCAACCCAGAAGCCACCCTCTTCTCCAGCAGCCTCCTAACTTTTGTGGCAATCATTCCATGGCTTTTCTGTGTTGAGTAGCTACTTACACACGTATCCTTAAACACTATAGTTGTGCCTCTTTTTTCCCCTGCCTGTCTCAGTGGGATTATACAAGGTGTATTCTTTTGAGTCTAACTTCTTTTGCTTAACATTATGTTAATAAGATTCATCCATGTTGCCGTATGAAGTGGTACTGTGTTTTGTTTCTTGTAAATATGGATTGTTTTCCATTGTTGTCTTCCATGGATAATGCTGCCGTGATCAGTTACACACGTCTTGGTTGATGCACATGTACATGTATTTCAGTTGTGTATATAACTACAAGTTGAATTGCTGAACCATCAGATTGATGGATCTTTATTAGATAATTCCAAACAGTTTCCAAAGTAGTTCTGATTTATACTCCCGTCAGCAGTGCAAGAATTCCTGATGCTCTGTGTTTTGAGTAATACTTATTTTTAATCTAATTGATTAGGTGTGAGCTGGCATTCTATGTGGAGATGGCATCCCACTTGGAGAGTTTAATCTGTTTATATTTAATGTAATTATTAGTGAGGTGGGATTTACATCTGCCAGTTTCTTACTTGTTTTCTATATATCTTTTGTTTCTCAATTCCTGCATTACTGCCTTCATTGATAGATGTTTTAATTCCTCTTTGTTTCTTTCACTGTATACATGGAGATTTTCTGGGTTTTTGCTTTTGTTCTAGCCCAGTTGCTCTAGTCTGAGAAAGTATTCTGTATGATTTTAGGCATTTAAAATTTGTTGAGCTTTGCTTTTTGATCCAGATATGGTCAGTTTAGACATTTCATCTGGTTTTATATCCTGCAGATGTTAGATGTGATGCTTTTCTTTGTATGTCCATTAGGTGAGGGTTAGTGGTAATGTTGCTGCTGTTACTACTGCGTCCAAGCGCAGTTTGCTTGCTGCATGACAAGGCAGTAAGTTGAGAGATGAAGTGTTGAATCAAGGAATAGCAACTTTATTTGGAAAGCTGAGTGTCCAAGAAGATGGTGGACAAGAGTCCTAGGGTACTATCTTATTGGGGTCTGGATGCTAGTTTCTTTTATAAAACAGAGAGAGGCCATAGGTGAGGAAGTAAAGTGAAGAGGCTGTAAGTCTTGCAAAATATCTCCTGGTTTGGCCAGCCTCTGGGAGGGGATGTGTTAATTTCTTCTTTCCTGCAGCCATTCACAGGTGGACAAGATCAACATGTTTCTCTAAGCTGAACAAAACCCCTTGAATTTAACTTTCTTGCAGAGGGACCGGAGGCAGGCCATTATGTATGCTTATTCCTATAGAAAGCTCCTTTTAGTGATTTAGAAAGCATCTTCTAGTGAGAACAAAAGCAACAGAAAGCAAAAGTTAAAGAAACAGATCCAACACAGAGTCAGGTTTTGTTCTTTCCTGTTACATTATGTGTGTTTTGTCTGTTTTTCTATTAGTTACGGAGACAATTATGTTAAAATCTCTTTCCATAATGTGAAATCTTGTCTTTAGTTTTGTCAAATTTTACTTGATGTACTTAGAGACTATTTCATTCATTGCTTAAACACTTAGAAGTCATATATATTTCTGACAAATTAACTTTTTATTGTTTCTGTTGATGCTTTTTGGGCAGGGGCTTGAAGTGTGCTTCATCTAATACTCGTATTGCTACACTGGTTTTCCTTTTAGTTAGTGTTTCATGGTATATTTTTTTATCCTTCTGTTTTCAGTAGTTCTTATCCTTATGTTTTAGTTCTGTTTCCTATAAAGAGCTTATGTTGGTTTGTTTTTCATTTGGTGTGACCATCATTTAATTTGAACATGAGTCCGTTGATAGTAAATGTAATCGCCAGCAAATTTGGCTTTTCCACAGTCCCCTTGCTTATGCCATGTGTCCTGTGTTTCTTTTTTTCCCTTAATCAGTTTCTTTCCAAATGAGCGAGAGTTTTTAATAATTCTGTTTCCCTCTATTAAACTATACAGTTTTAAATAATTTTTTAATGATTAGCCTAGAGGTAACAGCATGCATTTCTGACTTTGCAAAGGCTAATATTAAATAGTGTTTTACCCAGCTACTGGACAGGGCAAAAACATTAGAACAGTTCTTCTCAATTTTAGCATAATAAAAAAATCATCTGAAGAACTTACTAAAGCATTAATCTTTGGGCCCCCATCCTCCACAGGCTGCTGATTCAGTAGGTTATTTGGTTGGACCTAAGAATCTGCATTCTGAGCAAACTCTATGCTCCAAGTCCACATACTACATTTTGAGTAGCATTGTCTTAGAACTCATTAACTCCATTTATCCATTGTTAAGATCAAATAATATTTCATTGTATGTATATACTATATTTTGTTTGGCTGTTCAGCTACTGATGGACACTTGGCTTATTTCCACCTTTTGACTGTTGTAAATAATGCCTCTATGAACATTGGTGTGCAAGTATCAGTTTGAGTCCCTGCTTTCAATTCTTATGTGTATATACCCAGAAGTGAAATTATTGGATCATATTGGTTGTTTGCGTCTTTGGACAATAGAACATTTTATTATTAATGTGTCAACCTCAAAAGTTCTCCTGAGAGAAAAGCTTCAAAGCATGGAGTATAGTCGGCTAGAAAACACTCCGGCTTCACCTACTTGAAATCAAGCTTCAGTTGACAAGGTGGATTTAGAACTTCCTTTAAGCAAAACTTTGACATACAAGAGCCACATTCAGTGCTCAATTGGCTTTTAGAAGGCAGTGCTGTTTTTCTTAGAAATGCCCTCAGGAAGGGAAATCTGTTGTTGTTCAGTTGCTAGGTCATGTCCAACTCTCTGTGACCCCATCAACTGCAGCATGCCAGGTTCCCCTGTCCTTCACTATCTCCTGGAGTTTGCTCAAATTCATGTCCATTGGTGCTATGTAATCATCTCATCCGCTACCATCCACTTCTCTTTTTGCCTTTAAATCTTTCCCGGAATCAGGGGCTTTTCTAATGAGTTGGCTCTTTGCATCAGGTGGCCAAAGTATTGGAACTTCAGCTTCAGCATCAGTCCTTCCAATGAATAATCCAGTTGACTTCCTTTAGGATGGACTGGTTTGATATCCTTGCAGTCCAAAGGACTCTCAGGAGTCTTTTACAGTACCACAGTTTGAAAGGATCAGTTCTTCAACGCTCAGCCTTATGGTCCAACTCTCACATCCATACATGACTACTGGAAAAACCATAGCTTTAACTATGTATATGGTCCTTTGTCAGCAAAGCAATGTCTCTGCTGTTTAATTTGCTGTTTAGGTTTTTCATAGCTTTCCCAAGGAGAAAGCAGGCTATTTGTGAGTTTTAGCCTAAAATTTTTCAGGTGCTTCTTATGGGTAGGTTTTTTTATGGATCGTCTAAACTTTGATTTTTAAAAACACCATAAATAAATACTGTAGGTACTTTACAGTTTTTGCTAAGAACTCTTTCTGCCTTAAAACTTTGTGATTGGCATGTGATATGTAATGAGCAGTTAATTTGCTGTTTATTTATTTAAATTCCCCAAGCACTTTATTTCTAAATACTCTGTTTTGTATTTTACTGAAGCATAGTTGATTTACAATGTTGTGTTAATTTCTAATCTACAGCAAAGTGATTCAGATATAGTATGTGTTCTTATTCATGTTTTTCCATTATGTTTTATAATAGGATATTGAATATAGTTCCCTGTGCTCTATAGTAGGACCTTGTTGCTTATTCCCCTAGAACTTCAGATTGTTGTGTTTTATCTTCTCTACTGAATAGGATTTGCCCAATAACATGATCCATCAGGTGCCAATTAAGTCACTCCCTCAAGAATGGCTTTGGTGTGAAACGTGGTGTGATGATGCCTCTAAGAAAAGGGCAAAAACAATTGATTTGGTAAGTTGTCTGTGGCTCTTTTCTGCATTCAGTCCAGTCTGATGTATAACTAGATAATTTGGTCTTTCTCTGTAATTGGGTAGTTCAGAGGTTGCAGGACTTCTTGCAGTAACCTCAGCAGGAAGGCAAATCCTCTATTGTCTGATGGGGCTGTTAGAATCCATGTAGTTACCGTTTGTCTTCCAGATCGCTCTGTGCCTTGTAGTGTTTCCAAATGGACTTTCTCTTTATGCCTTCCAGTAGCGCTCCACGACTTCTTTGCAGAAGCTTTGTACAGCCCCTACCACATTGCTTCTCATATCATTCTTCTTTTTGTCCAGTTAGGACCTATAACCCAAGAATAGAAACACCTTTGAATGCTATATAACATACCCTTCCTTTAACTCAGCTGAAGTATGTTATTTTGATTTTCGCAGTGTAATAATCCAATGACCAAAGAGCCCAAGTTGGAGGCTGCTGTTCGAATTGTCCCAGAGTGGCAGGACTATGATCAGGAGATCAAACAGCTACAGATCCGCTTTCAGGAGGAGAAGGAAACGGGAGCACTGTATAGAGACAAGACAGCCAAGGAGGCAAGCCGAGAAGGTGTGTACAAGTTTTTGGCTTTGGGCAGGTACTTCTCGGCCTGTCTGATTTCTGTTGCAGAAACAGAATCTTGTGAGAACAAGAAGAATCAGTGATTCAGTCTTCCATCATGACACCTGGTAGTCTATATTTTTCACTTTGCTTATTCAGTTGGGCTTCTAGACAGTATTCATTAATGTAATTGCTGCCCTTTTTTTCTTTTTCTTTCTCCCATACTTCTTCCTCTCTTCCTCCCTCCCTCTCTTCCTTCTTTTGTTTTCTTTCTTTTTTTGAAGAAAGAGTGCTTTGTGATTGTTATTGTTTAGATTTATGAGTTTTGTGATACATGACATACACTGGTTTCTCTACTATGCGTACATTTTGAGTGGTAGCCAGTCTAAAAAAATTGTTAGAATACAAAAAGTGACTTTATATAAACCTTTAATAAGCTTCACTCTGGATTTTAATTTATTCAGCACAAAACCAATTCTAAAAAAGCAATTATAGAGATGGATCTTGAGTGATTCACCTAAACATCCTGAAGACTATGCCATGATATTAAAATCACAGCTGAAATGTTGGATATTCACCATAAAAATAATTAAATTCATCAGTAAAACTTAAGGATTTTCATAAATAAATGGGTAAAGAATGTAGACATACTGTTTAAATAAGACAAAAACACAAATAATAAATGAATTTGAACAACAGTAATCAAATTAAAGGACTCTAGCATTACTATTACTACCTAGAAACGAGGGTACATGTTGGTAATGGCGGGTTTCTCTGGTGGCTCAGATGGTAAAAAATCTACCTGCAATGTAGGAGACCCAGGTTCGATTCCTGGATCAGGAAGATAACCTGGAGAAGGGAATGGCTACCCTCTCCACCGTTCTTGCCTGGAGAATTCCAGGGACAGAGGAACCTGGCAGGCTGCAGACCATAGGGTCACAAAGAGTTGGACATGGCTGAGCAACCAACATTTTAACTTTTGGTGATTATGCCATTTGTTGGGGAAGATGGTGGCGAAACTCTTCTGGGTGAATCTTGTTGAAGCTGTGTGCATTAGAAAAATCCTTGTTAAAAGGCAGTAAAATCAGTCATCAGGATGCATTAAAATTTTATATCCTCAACAATTCCTCTCTTTAGAATTTACCTTGGAAGAAATAATTCAATACAATAAAGAAGTTATATACATGGAGAAATTTATTTTACTATCATTTATTTTTTTTTAAAAGGCATTGAAAATGAGTTTAAATACCCAAGACTAGAAACTGGTAAATTACACTGCTACAGAAGAAAATGTATACGTTATTAAGTGGAAGAAGAAGAAGAATCCTGACTAAATATATGTGCATTTTTACTAGAAGTAGCTATTGTACTTGTGAAAGCAATTTAGAGGGAGTAGGGGTATACAGTTGGTTTCAGTGTTCTTGAAAATAAAAATGTCTTTTTTGTTTTTGCTTTCAAAATATGACACAAACACACTAAACCAAAGCTCCTAAAAATTTAAAAAGAGAGATACAGTGGAGGTGGGGCAAAATAATAGGTTTCAATAGCAGAAAATACCCAGTCTGTACTTCATAACTTGACACTGATCCATTTTCTTTCCACTTGCTCTCCTTTTCCATAGGACCTCAGGCACGTGAGGAATTATGATCTCCAGAGGAGGATAGGAAATTACACCATTTGAAAAACACTTTTTATATTAAATGCTAGTTTTTTCCAATCTGTCTGTACAACTGCTGATGAACTGACTGGGCAGGCGTGCCACCCTGTTCATCCTGACTCCCGCACGCTGGCAGCTCTGATCTCTGGGGTTAAGGCTCTTTACTAGATTCGAACCCCAGAGGAAGACAAGGAACTGATCTTTGGAGGACTCTCACCGAGGAGAAGATGGCAAAAGCGACTGGAAGAAAAACAAGCCCGCAGGTGCTGCAGCGTCATGAGAGGCCACTCGCCAGGGCCGCCGTCCTTCCTTACCTCAGTCTGCGGGGAGGGGCCGCGCGTCCAGTGGGTCGTCACAGCATCGGCCCGTCGGGAAATGGAAACCCAACGAACAATCATGTGTCTTCAGGCTAAGCTTGGGGCAGATTAATTTGAGGAGAGGGTGGGGGTGGGTTGGGGTGAGGGTAGGGGAAAAATCAGCAGTAGGGGGGCTCTGGAAGGTTGGGGGAAGGGCCATGAGGAAAACCAGAAATTGGCCTTTCTCTTTTATGAACTGTCAGAACTGTTGTGACTAATATGAAATGAAGACATTATTCTTATTCTGCACCCAGCCCCAGTGAACTTTTTAATTGTTTGTAAGCAATTTTTGTATTTGCAAAAGTTTTTGCTTTCTCTTCCCACTTTCTTAAAAGAAGTCTGTTATTTCCTTACTGGATACAGCCATAGTAAGCCCCTCTCGTGATCCACCTTGAGGGGTTCAGAACTCCCTCAGGAAGATCACCACATCATTTACCCGCTGCTTCTCTGCAGAATTTTTGTCTCTCAGACCCAGGAGAAGTTGGCTTTGTCTTTTCTCTACAAAAGACTCCCAGATCTGAGACCAGGAGAGATTTTGATTGTATAATTCATGTTTTTCTATACACTGTTCTGTAGTTCTTTTAGTTTAAGCCAGCCCTGTTCCGACTCCTTAGAGTTGCTTCTTGAAGCAAGTTGGACTCATGAGTCATGGCTTTTTGTGTCTTTAGCAACCCAGAACAGCCCTTCCACAGCAGCCTTTCCTGCCCGGGGGGCAGTGCTGGGAGGGCCCAGAGGAGTCTTCCGGTTGTGTGAGACTGCAGTCCTGCTCCCCGTCTGCCCAGGCTGCAGGCTACAGCAGCAGAGCTCTCCTTGGACTGTGCCTCCTTCCAGTGTCTTAGGACAAATATCAAGTAATTAATTTTTTCCATATTCACATGCAAGCATAAGTTCAGGATTCTATAAGTCTGAAGGAGCTTTTGAGTTTGCTTTTGTAAAAACTAGGGAGGAGGGACTTGTAGATAAATTGATCCAAGACTAAAAATCCCTTAGAGTTGTTGCTGTTGAAAAGTGTGATCTGTCCCCACCCCCACCCCCGACACTGCTTCCCTACTGGTCAGAGCAGCTAAAGGGATAGAATCAATGAGGATGAAAGACATTTGCTCAGCTTCATCTCAAGTTTAATTAAGCCTTCAGAGAAGCTGCTGTCGCCACCGCTTGTGTCTATAAACCATGGACACAGTTGTGCTTTTTTCCAGTTTATTTTCTGGGATACCGAGCAGGAAATAACTAAAGTCACTGGGATATGCTTTCTAAATGCTGGTTCCCTTGGGACATGTATCAGGGCACTTTTCCACCTGGTCTCTCCTGTGTATTCTGTATGAGGAAGGTGCAGTGTGAAATCTATTCTCTGTGTAGTGTGTATTGTCATTGCCCCTTACCACCCTGGATTTAAGTCTTATTAATGGTTGAATCTAAATATGCAAGACCCAGCTTGCTTCTGAGATGTCCTCTGACCCTCCTCCTCATGCCAGCAATTCTTGGTTCATGTGGCCTAAGATCTTCTAAAACAAATCTCTAGCACCCTAGGAAATGATGCTGCCA
The DNA here is from genome assembly GCA_007570785.1 of Antilocapra americana. Classification (NCBI taxonomy): domain Eukaryota; kingdom Metazoa; phylum Chordata; class Mammalia; order Artiodactyla; family Antilocapridae; genus Antilocapra; species Antilocapra americana. Next base: position 3,802,927 of record ML661353.1, on the reverse strand, counting down.
CTACAGTTTGATCTTGGTCAGCTTTGTCTGCTGTTTCTACTGTATGAAAACAGATTGTGACTGAAAAGATTGGTAGATTTCTTTTTTCTAAGAAACATGAATTGATTTCACTGAAAAGTTAAAGTTTCTGGAAACTGTTCACAGTGTGTTGTTTTATATGTAGTGAATTTTTTTCTTTCATCATGCCATAATAGAAAACTTGTCTTAATCAGTGCCAGAGTGGTCAAAATGCGTGTAACACAGTCTGCTGTTGGGGCTGTGGGGACATCCCTGTGTTTTGTTTTAAAATTGTCCTCTGTACATAGCAAATCGAGAATGATGGTGTGTTAGTTTTCCACACAACTGATAAAGTGTGGAATCTCTCACAATGGCATTTCAGATTGCACACTCATCTGGTAAGCCCATGTATTTTGTGAACTCAGCTCTCTGGGTAGAGCAAAGGTTTTATAAACATTAAGAAGCAGTTCTAAGAATGGAGCCTAATTTCCTCTGCTGTCCTCACGACTTCCTATTACGAACCTTCTTAAGATTCTGATGGAATAAACAACGCTTATCTGGTTGCAGAGTCCCTGATGGCTAGGGACAACAGTGCAGTTTCCAGAAGAGACTGGGAGAAGGAAAATCTATTTCCTTTGACTGCTAATTATACCATACTGACACTGTGACCTGGAGCCAGCCAGACACCACCCTCACAACAAGTACGATTCCTCTTCCCCCACACCTGCTTCGTGAGTAAATTTAGGTACTTGAAAGAAGTTGTTTTTCCCCTACAATTGTCATGAATGGTTAAAAGAAATGATTCAACTCAAGAATTTCAAGGGAACATCTAGTCTGTTTTTCTGAATAAAATGATGTTAGTACCGCAGTATCAAATATCATGGAAATATTAAAGTTTTGGTAAAGCTATGTAATAGAAGATTTCTCTTGGTAACAAATGGAGGGTGCATTGTGTGCAAAGTTATTTAAATACATATTCCATTGTATAATTTTAATAATTAGTTTTTTAAATATTTGATTTTATGGGGACATTTTTGTGGGTTAATCAACTTGAATATTGCTGTTAAGTGTCTAGTCTGGTGGGATAAACTTTTTAATTTAAATTCCTGTTTTCTCAGTCTTGATATAGTGAGGAAAGATCTTTAACCTGACAGAGTTCACCAAATGTAGACATCATTAACTCAGATTGTCATTCCTATTTCAGAGTATCTGAAAGATACCAGTTCCTCTTTCATTATTTGGTCTTTGATCTCTCAATCTAATGCAGAAATGAATCTTTTGGGTGGCAGTGAGTCAGTGCACTGACTGGAGGATCTCTCCCCATCAGAGTGTCATGAGTGCTGACTGTTTTTAAAAACAAATTAGGAAATCAGCTTCAGAGGTAGTCCAGAAGTGAGGCCATTTCCTGAGCCTTTTCCAATTACCTCACAACACAGAGGCCAAATGTGGCAGATTTAAGTAGGACATGAGTTAGTGTATGAACTAGGGCCTTCATCCCACCTGTAATTTATGCATCGCCTTACTTGTCACCTTTTAGATTCCCTCAGAGAAATGGGTATAATTCCTCTTTAAAATGAAAATAGCAGAATACATTAACCTAAGGTCAACAATTTGAGACAAGAATATCAAGTACCATGTTTTCCAGTCACTTGTTTTTGGTAATAATAAGGTAAACATGGGAAAAACAAAGAAAAACATTAGAATTTTTAAAGAAACTATGTACTTAAAAAAACCCTTTGTAACTCTTCTATTTTATTGTAATCATGTTCTATGAAATGCACCATAGGTTGGGGTGCTGCCCCTTGCTTTGGAGCAAGCACTGGGGTGCTTAATGTCTGCAGAGCCCTCTGCGCCTGAAATGAACTGAGAATGAATTTCTGGTACTGTAATGAAAATAAGGTCAACACAATAAACTTTTCCTTCTCTTCTTTAAAACCCCCTGGTCTGTCATTCAGTTTTTCTGTCTAGGAAGAGTAGATGGTTAGAGCTCAAAGTTCCAGCCCTTCATCTGACACAAGCAGCAGGCCTGGACAGGAGGAGGAACTTTACCAGAACATCTTGTCTAGTGAGGAGCTGGATCCAGGTGTGGCTGATTCTTTAGGTTCTCAGGAGAGCATTTGGGCCTTTTCTAGGTCCCCAACTTTGGGGAGCTGCCTCAGGCAGGATCTGGCAGGCAAGCTGCTGCAGAAGCACCAAGCGTAACAGGAAGGATGTCAGGGGCTTTGTTCATTTTGGAAATTCTCTGAACTACTCTGGGGCTGGATTTAAGGTTGAAGAGAGTTCCTGCTTTTCAGGTGCTCGCTGGGCACTGCAAGCTGGTGTAATGAGAGCTGTTGCAGAAGTAGAGGTTGGGGAAGGGGCCCTTGTGACTGTGAGAACACAACGAAGAGCACCTAAGGTGGAGGAGGGATTTGGTGGCCAGGAAAAGTCTCTACAAGGAGATGGTGCTTAAACTGAAGCCTGAGGAACCAGTAACGTTATCCATGTAGGATGAGGGAGGTGGGGACACAGGGAGGAGTGAGAGCTGGTGTCATCTCATTTAGGAAGTCACATGTGAACCTCTGTGTCATGGTCAGGAGAGGTGCTGGAGAGGCAATCTGAGTTGGTCTGGGGCCATCAGAAATCCCCTGAGGGGTTTTAAACTGGGTGCCAACATGAAATCACATTTTTCTTGTGAAAAAATTACTACTGATGTATATAGCATGTGAAGGTACAAGTACACAAACATATACCTTGGTAGATTTTCAAAGTGAACCTACTTGTATAACCGTCAACCAGATAAACAAAAGAAAATTAGATTATAGTATGGCTTCAGCTAATGTCAAGAGTATTGTATCAGACTGAACAATAACTATAGACACTGTTGAAATGCATTGGAAGGTGACCAGAGATAGGCAAAACCTGGAGACGGCTCAGCCACTGAAAAAAAGAGAAACACGTTGGACAAGACCCACATTTATTTATTTATTTATTTATTTATTTTTTATTAGTTTTGCCATACAATGACATGATGTCACCATGGGTCTACATATGCTCCCCCTCCAGAACCCCTTCCCTCC